>VYZT01075387.1:0-13930 GCA_013400735.1 Pomatostomus ruficeps | reverse complement strand
GAAAAACTGCAAAACTCAGAACAGCAGTACTGCTTTCAGGGGGCCGTTCTCTCTTCTTTGCCTCTACCTGCTTCATTTAACATCAGGTTCTCTGCCTCACACTGTGGAGGCAATACCTGGGTATATAGATAAACAAAAGAGATAGCACTCCTCCAAGTGCCGAGACACTTATCTGACCTAAGGTGCTGGATAAAACATTGTCCCGCAGAAATCCGGGCAGTTTTGGGACTCCAGAAAGCGATAGGACCTCAGCACAAAACCATTTAGTCTGACTGGAGCAACTCTGGTGCAGGTCCACAGGAATAATTGAGGGGCTCAGCTTGTCAGGTGTTGATTCTGAATATTTCTAACCTTTGCTGTTAATGCTATTACTACTTCTAAACATGTCAGAGTAAATCTCAAACAGAGGTGTGGCTGTGTCATTCATCACAAACCCACTGCAGAAGAAATCTCAAGTTATATCTGCCTCTATGTTACCTCGGCACTCTCTCAGTTCTTTCAGCCAGCTTGGGCTAAATGAACTGCTGTGGATGCAAGAACGGGGTCTCCACCAGCTGTGACTGCCTAGTGATGCTTTAAAATTGTTTCTACTTGTCAGCTTTTCTACAGCTCAAAATTAAGACCAGAACATGGCCTGGATTTTCTCCCCACTTATTTAAAGAAAAGTCTGATATTCCACATTCTTCTTCTGATTCTAAACAGAACCATACATTAAAATTAACAGTAAGATGACATTTTAAATGCTTATCAATAAGACAGAATATTAACTTTCGTATGCTTATATGAAATAAAGCCCCAAAACATAACCTCTATTTTTTCACCAGTTTAAAAACTTAAAAAGTAAGTCAGACCCTGGGACATGAGAATAAGTAAGGTAATGCTGTATAAGAACTCTTTTGGCTTTGCAGGCTAAGAAAATGGGAGCTGCAAATAATGGTTTTCTGCAGTCAGGAACTCCGCATTTCCCTGCTCTAGGAGTAGCCTGTTTTCATAAAGTTGCAAGATCTTTGTAGCCACTGGGTCTCCTTGTTGCTTTTGTCAAACCTGTTCGCAGACATCAACTGTCCCAAAAGTTATACAAGGATTTTCAGAAATGCATAGAGGCAGCAGTGGTTTAGTGTAATCACATTGGCATAATTTCCTTAGCAATCAAGCAAAAATAAATAAATGTTCTTTGTTTGGCAAGTCGCTTCAGAATGGCAAATCAATAAATTCTTACAGGAAAACATCAACATTTTTCAGAGGTACAGAGGTACAGAGCTGAGGTACGTTTTGCTCTTGATTATTTTACAGAGCTGAGGTACATTTTGCTCTTGATTATTTTGAACTGAGTTGATTAAAAACTGATGAAACTTTTCCTTTCGAGAAGAATGGCACTTTTTAATTTAAAATTCTTAGTGACCCAGTTGAGAAAACATTCAACTGGGAAGGATAGGGCAAAGTATAAGGACATATCATAAGTCACTTGTATCTTGAGAGAATAAATGACATAGGAAGGAGTCAGTAGCTCTTCATTTGATGTGTTTGCTGCAAACTGGAGTATGAGTCTTCAAGAATTCCCTGTAGGTAACAGATTGGTTGGGGGCAGAATATGTGATTTTCTATCCCTTTGTTCCACTCTTTTAAATAGTATGTAGTCATCTATGTATGTGAATTTGAACTGACTGCACATGCTATTATAAATGTGGGAGGAAGATTCTCATATGGTGGTGTCTGAGGTTTTTTGTTCAAACACAGGTTTGCACCCAACTTGTAATAAAATGAAATATTATGCTAAGTAGATTGCTCATAACTTGTAATTGTACTTCTCTGGATGCTCCTGCAAGCATATCTGTACATTTTAATTTTCTATTGGTATATTTGTGGGTTTTTTTGGATTGGGTTTTTATGCGGGTTTTTTTATTGTTGTTTGTTTGTGGGTTTTGTTGTTTTGTTTATTGTTTCTGGTCTTAAAATCTGTTCTGCTTGAAACCTGATTGATATATTAACATAAGGTAGGGTGTTGTGTGTTTTGGCTTCCTTTTAAAAGCATTTACACTACACAGAGATAAATCTGCCAGCATTTTGTCTGTATTTTAAACAGGAACAAAAATTGTGAAATTATGCTTCCAAATAAGTTATTGTGCAGAAAGGCTCCCTCTTGTCCTTTCTTAGTGTTCCAGCAGACTACAGAGATTCTCAACAGGCTGACAGCAGACCAACACACTGGGAAAAAACCCATAAACGCTGTAAAGCACTCGTGGGTTGCTCTGTTATTGTGAAATACAACTTAGGAAGGTTTAGTTGGCAGTTCTAACCTACTAATACAGTACGGTCTTAAAATGCATAACTATTTTTCCAGTGAATCTGTGTGCCTGGCAACAGTCAGCAGCAGCACACAAAATGTGATCAGAGCAAAGGCACTAGGTGATTTAGTGCAGCTGTATCAGATCTTACTCATGTGAGTTTAAGTCATGGATATTGTCGTCAACTTTTGCCATCTGTTTGAGAAGGAAGAGTATTTCCAAAGTGACAACATGCAAGAAAGGAAACACCATCTTAAACTCTGATTTTGTACCTATCTGTTTGATTCTCCATCTTCTAATACTTGCAACTCTTTGCTTCCCACCATGTGGGATTATATAGGGAAATTAGCAGTATACTTAAATTTGATCTTTATAATTATTTGTGGTTTGGAATAGGGCTGCATACACCATCAACAAGAGAGCAGGAAAATATAGGGCATAGGCAGGAATAGCAAGTAGAATGCAAAGTCAGGATTAGGGCATAATTTATGTTTTCTGCCTCTCTTGTAATTTGCAAAGTCCTATTTTGTCAATCGCAAAAAATATGTGAGGAAGATGTTAAAATATCAAGATTGCCAGATGGCATGCTAAGGCTTACAAACCAGAGACTTTTAGCTCTTTCAAGAAAAATTTCTAATAGAAACAATATTGCCAGATTACCTGGATATTTAGGAAAACCGTTTTTATCCGTATTATTATTTTCCACCATATTTTGCATGCAGCTCTTTACTCTGCCTTGTGCCCATGCTCCACAGTCATTCATGTAACATCCTTGTCTTCAATCTTCTGAAAACACCACTGTGTTCAAATATTTATCTTACTTAGATAGCTGAAGGAAATGCATTTCTTCTGTGCAAGTGGGGACAGGCGGGGAAGGAAGCAATCTATCTCCAATTTGAATGAAGGTGCATCCAAAGGCAGGTTGTGACATTTTGCTTCCAAATCTCTTGAACGTGTGTATGCTTTCATAAAAATGACATAAAAATAAATATTAATTTCACTGGTAGATTTCTAAGAGCATTTACATTGAACTGATGTTTAAAATAAATTTTAAAAATCCTTAAAGTTGAAGAGAAATGCAAGTTTTCCTCAAGGTATATAAGGTAAGTCTTTGTAAAGTCTCTAATACTGCTTGTTTCTTTTTGAAAGATTTTGAATTTTTGAGGTTTTAGAATTCTTTTTATTGTCCGGGTGCTATTTCAAGTATTTTTTTCTCACATACAAAAAATTGCATGGGAGAGAACTATGAGATTACTTTCACCAAGCCACGGAAAAAAAACATGTTTGTTTTTTTTAAAGGGTTTTTTTTTTAGACAAGTGTAAGGTTTGGTGTTTCAACCTAAACTATAAATCTCTACCGGCTGTGTCTTCAATAAAGTCTGTATTACTCTTTCTAATGTTTGTTCTATTTACTTGGTAGTATATAGGCAAAGTATAATAAAATGAACATACACATTCCAAAAAGGCACATTTGGCATTTTATTAAAAACTTCTCTTACATTATAATATACTAGCTGTAAAGTGAGCACTAAAGTAAAAAAAAAAGAGTACAACTCTGCTATAAGCTAGTTTTAATAGTCTTTATAACGGAATGATACTTTTCTTAGATAAGTAACTTTGTGTTACAGAATATTTGCAGGTACATGAGGGTGGTTATCTTAGTATGTTGGGGAATTGATATATATAGGTCCTGCTGTATGGTATACATGGTTAGACATAAATGTGCTGCACTTCTACACTGCCTCTAGGTGAATATGAAAAAAAATGGTTCAGAAGTTAATGAAAACTCCCTAAATATCGCGCTTGGCAAGGGAAATACCACACACTCAGGCCCATTCACATTTGCAAAAGCTGAATGCGATGGAGTTACACAGCTGAACATGATAATATGTCACACAGATGAGGATCATTTTGTCAGAGCTGTGTTTTATCAGCTCTTTAAACAAGGGAAGATGTCATTTCTTGAAACCCGTGCTTTTGCAGTGCATAGAGGCTGGGTAGTGGGTGGTTGTTTGGTCAGGTGACTTTTAGCGCTGAGGTTTTGAAGTGAGGCGTGGCTGTGAGTGATGTATTACCAGTGGCTTTACAACATCATCAACAACTAAGACATCGGTGTGTTATCAATGTTATTTCCATAGTAAATGAAAAACACAGCACTGTACCAGCTATGAGGAAGAAAACTAATTCTATCCCAGCCAAAACAAGGACACTTGCAGTTTACAACTGTCTCAATTCTTTCATCCTTTTGAGCTTAAGTGAATATACTTGGCTTCAATTTGGGATGTGGCTGAAGGCAGCTATAGGACTGTCCAGGATAAAGAAATGATTAACTGGGAGAAATAACATTAATAATGTATTCCTTATTACTTTCATATATTTTACATTGAGGTGTTAGTACCATGTGGTCAGAGAGGAAAGGAAAAAAGGTTGTTAACTATTCCTGTAAAGATATTATTAAATCAATACTCTGTTTAAAACCAAATTTATGAGAATGTGTTTGTATAGATTATAGTATTTTATAAGTAACTTACAATGGATTTAGGTGAAATACAAGCATATTACTATATCTTGTTTGGTTATCAATTAGGAATTGCAGTTGTAATGGCATAAGCTATTTCTTTTTCTTAATGATTAAGATCCTGATTAATGAAAAAGCTATACATTATGCTCTGGATCATCTAAGATCTTAAACGATATGTGGTCCTATATTCTGAGGGAAAGTTGTAGGTGAGGCTTCTGCTTATCTTTAGTGGATACTTCTTTTCAAGCAGCAAGCTATTTAAAATTTATGACTTACATAACTGTCAATATCTGTAGTTAAATTTCTGTAACCAGTAACCCTTATATTCATGCATCTGGAAATCATAGGCTTGAACTGAAAAGGCTACTACTATAATGCTGTTGCAGATTATTCAGACAAAATTTTCTTTGCCAGATCCTATGTTGTTCTCTGCAGTGAGTTTTTGAGATCTCTCTCAAAAGAATGTTGATTGTTCAGTTTAGAACTAAAGAAGCTTCTTTATTATCTTTTCAGGTACTTATTCAATATCTACGTTTGCAGAGATATGTTTTGCACTGAGGACAATAAAAAGGGTGTCAGTATTCTAAACACATTGACTTGATTTTCTTTGCTGGACACAGCAAATATCCCTGCAGTCCTGTCAGCTGAATGACAATCTAATGTTTTTAAGACAATAAACAAAGAACTAACTTGAAATGAAACAACCGTGAGATCAGAGAGTGCCACTGTCTGAGACTATGGAATGTGCATCTCAGCAAAGTGCACAAATACATCTGGGAAACGCAGGCCAGCAAGGGCTGCTTGGACATACAAGAATGTGCTACAGACTGATCATGTGCTGACTTAACAAACCATAGAGGCTGTGATCCTATATTGCTGTGTGAACTTCTTTTGACAGCTGTCCAGAGGCCCTCCTGTCTGTTTGAATTGTTCAGTCACCCAAGTTGCTGTGGACTCTGCAGAATACAACACTAAATTATTTTGTGCTTACAGAACTATCTTGAATCTCCCATCCTGCTGCTTCCTTCCTGCACACTTCTGTTCTCTCCATAAATCCTGCAGTAATGTCCTCCCCTAAAAAGTTGTTACCTACTTTTCAATCCATATTCAGCAAAATAGAATGGCAAGAGCATTCAGCATTATTTATGCAACTCTATAGACAGAAAACTGATTTTGTCATGACTTGAAGTACTATACAAGCATGCTTATTTCAAATACAGGGTAGCCCTGGAAAGCTGTCTCTGAGGATTGTAGGGAGTAATCATGTTATAGCAAGTTTTTTAGACTCTCATTCTGTTAAAGTGCCTTTTAATAAAATGTGTAAGGGAGGGAAGAGTAGATAGTTCTGACTGACTCAGAGACTGTGTGACACAATGTTGTTGATGGGAATGAGATAGAGGTATAAATACAAAGTGATGAAAATGTACTGAAAGTGGCTGCTGTGTTGTTCATCTTTCTGTATGCTGTGGTGTACAGTTAGGTTGCTTTGTAGAAGCAAAACAAAAGGAGCTTGGCATCCTGTCTCCCTGGTTCAAAACTTCCCCAAGGAATAACCTTACCTCCTGCTCTTTTTTTGCACAAGAGAAGATACGCTTTGGCATCCCTGCATACAAGGTGACTCATTGACCGGGGTCTGTACACTTCCTAATTAACTGATTTACAGCTGTCAAAATTATTGCAAAAAGGCTGAGTTTCTCCTGATTTTCATGTCCTCTATCCAGCTGAAAATCCCCATGGTAAATAAATAACTAGTGTTCTGCCATACTTTTAAATGTGTCTGATATTAGCGAACGAGTTCAAAGGTGAATGGAAAGAGGTGAGTAAGAACGGGCTGCGTGGACCTTGAATCACTTCTCCATTGGTACACAGTTTGACTTGAACAAGACCACTGTTCACAGGAGGCGTTATTTGAGAACACTACAAAATTCCTCTTCAGTTGTCATCACACTGCTATGCATTTTTAACTTGGAGCACTAGGTATTTTTGCAGCAAATTTCCTTATATTTGATCCTAATACAACTAGTTCCTTCTATTTCCTGAAACATCACAGGAAAAAATGGTTTATTTTCCTGGCTATCACAGTGAAAAAGTGACCAGGGCTAAAAATATGAATGACTTTATTTTAGAGATGTCATTTCTCTGTATCAAGAAAATGCTTAATTTTTTCTCTGATTTCAAAATGCTTGTGACACTGCCAAGCCTCAAGTGTTCAGACTAAAAATTTCAATGCTGAGTGTGTCTCTTAGCATGATTTTTTTTAAATGATTGTTCATCATTCTGTAATTTCAGAGATGATGAAGAAAAAATATCTCAAGCCTGACTGGGAGAGAGGGGAAGACAAAAGTTTATTTTTTTAACTGTAGAACTTCAAAGCAAAAACTTTAAATCTAGCACCAATTCTAAATAAACTATCAAAAGGCTTGCAGTTTTAAAAAGATGTATTTTTCATGGAAAATATTTGCAAGGAACTGAATTAAAGTAATTTAAGACAATAAAAAAGAAACTTGATTTACTAAACATCAGAAATAAAAATGTTGCTCATTTATATTCTGGTCTTGTTGGTAGTAAATACTGAATTTCCCTTTAGACTTTTTTTAATCAAAGTGCAGTGCGCTGTCTTCAGTGATCAATATCTAGCAACTTCATAATATTACTGAGCATAAAATCAGTAAAAAGTATTAAGGGTTGTAAAACATATAGACTCTTCCTCTGGTCTGTGCATGCTACTAATCTGCTCAAAATCACCACTGTGTGAAAAGCCAAGAAGAAAGGGTGCTCATAGTGAATTTATCAACAGATTTATTTGTATGTTGCTGACATTTTCAAATACCGTCCTGTTGGTAAAGCTAAATTCAGAGTCTTAAGCCTAAAAGAGAGCTTCCTGGCAAAGAAAATCATGGAAAATTGCAAACTGCTCCTTTGACTGTGTTTATACACAAAGTAAAAGCACACTGGCAGTCTCACTCAGACACATGTGCCATTTGTGTGCACTCATTCTCATGCAATGTTTTTATTGCAGTCTCAGGGTGCTGAGAACTCTCAGTTTATGAGATATCATGATGTTAATGAATATGTTAATTAATATTACTGTAGGTGAAGCCTGTGTCTAGACAACTGCATTCAGTGAAATGCTTCTTTTTGAGGACTGGAGAATGAGCCTCTCTTGGATTATTCATGGAGACTCGACTGTAAATGTTCATCTTTCATCGTGTGGCTTTGAAACGGAGTATCTATTCAAATGTTTTATGATGAGTGCATATGAACATAGCCAGTCAGAATTTGCCTCAGATCAGTTGAAAGGGATCTTAGCTGTTTGCTTTTAAATGGAAATTAATATACATTCTCTATGGCTGTAATACAGAAATTCTATTTTTCCTGTATGTACGTAGCAGAAGGCTACAAGGAATTTATTATAGGCACTACATAAATCTAGTACTTTAATGAGATACTACTTGAAAACCTAGTAGCCTGAAATTTAATGGATTACTCTGTGTCATGCAAGTGCGGGAAAAAAAAGCCCTTCAACTCCCTCTGCGTATAAAAGGAGTGCGCATATGTTCAGGGAGGAAGGGAAAATGTGTTACTGTCGCCTTTTAAGGATCAAGTAATTCGGGGTGGAAGAAGATGTGGTTGGAGTGTTATAGTTTTGTCATATGTGGCCCTGCCTGTGTCACACTGTGGGTGCCCTCATCCGCTGGCGGTTCGCTGGGGCTGCGGCATCCCTGCGTGGCCATGGCAGAGCTGGGGGGACCTCAGTCCTGCAAGAGCTGAGCCAGGCCACCAGGACAGCCGCCTCACAGGGCAGGGAAAATGCCCAAGGAACTGGTTGGCAGTCACTTGGACAGCTGAGAGGGAAAAAACGGCATGTGGATAGGTGTGGATGGCAGGGACGGAATTGGGCTGTGGGCAGGTGGCACTCCAGCCCTTGCCACCTGGCCAGCAGCTGCCCGGCTGACACCCAAGCCTCTGGTGCCACCCGGTACTGCGCCTCACTTGCTCCCTGTGCTTTAACTGGAAGAGTTTAATGCCGATTACTGACTGTAAATGACTCTTTTCTGCTGCTGAGCGAGTGTGTTCTGGTTGTCTCTGTACAAGGACTGGGGGGCCCTTGAGGAGCAGCTCAGGGAAGGTTCCCTGTGCGTGTGGGGTGGGGCAAAGCGCGGTTGGTGTCTGGCAGGTGCCATGGGGTGTGAGATGGGGATGGACCTGCTTGTCCTTCCCTGTGAGGGTTTTCTTCCTGAAGCATGGAAAAATATTAGGTTCAGTTATAGAAAGTTATATAACCCTTACTTAGAGGTGATTTACAGCTACTCAGGTCCCTGTAAGTCAGTAGGAACCTCTGCTCAGATCAGTACTTGTTGCTCATGGTCAAGCAGCATGAGGAGCAGCTTGCTGTGAGGGAAGGGAAGCTCTGGGATGAACAAGAATAGCAGGGATGGAAATGATGTGGAAAAAAAAAATAGTTCCCCAATCTACATGCTGCTAATTATTCTGTTACTACTATTAGGAATTATCCTACCCCACCATCAGCACGTTTATTGATTGCTTTAGTCTACAAATGCAGATGATTCTATTAATGTGTGTTGGATATTTTAAATTAAATATTTTGTATTTATTACAGCCCATATTCTTATGCCTTTAACTTTTCAACACTGGTAAAAAGCAAAGAGAGAGTACTGGGGAGCTCAAAGAGAAAACAGCAAATAGTGAATTATAATGTAAGCAATAAAAATGTTACAAATTTCCATGAAAAATTCAACTTCTGTCTATAGAAACATACATTTCTCATTTTGAAAGCTGTCATAATGTTTCCCAGGGGCTATGATTCATATTGCCTTTCTGTTAAAGTTCTCTGTGATCATATCACATTCCCTGTGATACTGTGGGCTGCTGCATTTTGGTAAAGATGTACCAACTTTGAGAAGAAAGAAAATGGGGCAAAATTATGTGGTATTCTGTGTGGCCCACAGTACAAAAGCTGAATCAATATATTTGCAATTTAGAACCATTACTGTTCTATTTGGGGAAAATTCAAAAGGAGACATTTTTTTAGAAAGAGTACTTTTGAATTTAACTTTTTACAGAAACACACTTTTCATACCTGTGTTGCAATATAAATAGTAGAAAATGTAGAATGATGATAAAAAATAATGAAGCATAAAAACCGTTAATAATTCTTATTATGGAAAGCTCTTTTGTCCATTTATCTCAATTGATATTCAGTTCATTATGATATTAAAGGTAATATTAATGTATTTGCATAGGATTTTGAATCTGCTATTACAGCTTGTTTTCTTTGCAGGTGAAAGTTACTGAGAACTGCTGTAACTGTTGTGTACTAGTATGTGGCCAAATAACCTATCATCCAATGTGAGTTCATTCCGAACTTTTGTGGAGTTATATGCCTTCCCCTCACACCTATGAGTTTGAATTTTTTGCAGCAGAGTTGTGCAATGAATGTGTTGTATGCATATATCTTTTCAGATGTGTAGCTCTTATCCTGTGGGAAAGCCACTGAAAATCCTGCTTTCATTGGCCTATCTTAGAGAGTTTTTACCAGAGGTTAATGTTTAAAGTTGTATTTTTCCCCTCTCTAGTGTGATAAAACTTAAAAAAAATCAAAGCTCACAAGAGACACCAAATCTTAACTTTCTCCTTGATATATATGAAATAATACACAGTATGTATGCAGAGCTGACTTTGGGTGGAATAGTCTGTCTCAAAATAATTGCTTATGACATTTGATTCAGAGATTGTATTAATCTCGAATGAATAATCATGGTAACAAAAAATCTGATGTGAAGATATTTATATTTATCTGATATGAAGATATGTATACCTGACCCTATATTAATCCATTGTATGTTCATCCATAGGTTTTGCAGGAAACTCCCCCCACTCCTCCTTTCCCCACTGAGAAGACCTGAAGAAGAGGATCAATAGGATGCCACTGGATCCACAGGGGAGGTGATTATCTTACTTCTTAATCTCTGTCTGTCACTCTCTTTCTCTTCCTCCTCTCTCTTTTTCCTATTTCTTTCTATCTCTCTACCTCACATTTACTGTTAAATAAAATCCATACTATTGACTTCAACATATGGTCTCATTTGCACCTTAATTTGTCAGAGGCATCTCTCAACAAACATAATAATCAGATAATAGCAGGAACTCACTGTGGGGCATTCTGCAGACTGTCATGCAGAAACGAGCCTTTAGGAAAGTGTTATTGATGTGGGCAGGTGGGCTGTGTTAGTCAGCTTATTGGATTTGTGCATAGAATGTAAAGATCACATGATGAAAATGTTACTTCTCCAATGAAGCACTCCTGGCCAAACAGATTCTGGAAAATCTTTATTGTAAATGTTACGGCTGCATTCAAGCATGTATTTAATGAAAGTTAAAATGTGAGCTGCATGAGATACACTACCTGAGGACTAGAAGAAAATGAAAAAGTTGATGAAGGAGCTAATAATGTGTTAAGTAAAGAGAAGATAAAGACAGAAATTCCATTAAGTTCCCAGTAAATCAATACAATAATAGCAAAGAGGGAAGGAGAAAAAGGAAGAAACACTGTAAAAAAAAAATTGCAATTTTTGTTTTGAACGTGGATAGGATATTAAGGAGAGTAAGGGTGGAAAAGAATAACTCCTGACCAGAGATTATTAGAAAAAGCATGCAGCTGTGACATTCACATTGTGAGAAGGTCAGTTTAATTTGAAGAAATACCCAAACATAAACCCAAGAATTTCCACTTGCTGGTTTTCCTTCTCTGCACATAAGGATGTCATACTAACTTTAGGAATCACAATTTGAATTTTACACATGAGCACAGAATGGAAATAAAGGCTTTATCTAACCCCATATGTTGTCCCTGCAAAGTAATAAATAGAAAAGAGCCAACTACATTGCACTTGCCTGTCCGTACTGATGCACAGTTGTTTCCCACATCGCCTACTCTTTTTAACGACTTTGGTTTGTTTTAGCTGACAATCTCAGATGCAATATTATGTCTGCCTATGCACTATATTCCAGCTTAAAAACAAAGCAAAAATTAACTCCCAGTTGTCATAATGCAACACAAAAACTTATTTGTTATACTTTAGCCAGTGCTATAGTTCCAGTTCTTGCTGAAAGCTAGGATAATCTCCTAGATATTTAAAGAAAATGGAGCTCAGTTCTCTCCTGCTTTTACTGGAGCTGAGTAAATAGCTTCCAGGGGGCCCTCTGAAAGCAAATATATCAACCTTCCTTCTTTCTTGGCTTACTCTGCTGTTGTTTAATCTTTGGGCTTCGTAAACGGAGAATCCACAAACCTTTGCAAATTAAGCCATGTTAATAAAGCAAAATTTGGGAGAGAGAATCTCCATAATTTCTTCCCTCTGAAAAATTATTGGAAATGTTCCGATACAACAATCAGAGCTGTCATTATAATAATAGAAGGGGTTTGACTTAAAGAGATTAAAGTCAAGAGTGGAAGCTAAAGAAGCAAGGTTTAATCCTGTGTCTGTGATTAATTAGGTTTCTGATAAATGTACTCTATAAACACCAGCAAGCAGTCACTGGCTACTGTTGTCAATAAATGTGGTTTTAATGCATAGAGCACAGGGTTTGTGCTAGTTTTTCTAGTGAAAATCAGTAAGCAAGTTGCCTCTGAATTTCTTGCATGGAAATGTTATTTAGGATCCATTTTGGAAAATTTTCTTTTTCTCTTTTTCTGGACTAAGCAAAACTACCAAATATTTGAAGTAAATACTGGTGATGACTTTGGAAGTGGTTTTAGGAAGGAACAAGTGGAATGACCACACTGAACTGAACTGCATAGCAATCAAAGCAAATCCATGAGTGATAAGAAAATGACAGTCTAATGTAATAACCTTTGTCACATGTGATGTAAATTGTCAATGAATTCTTACCTGTATGTTTTCTAGGTTTTAACATAAATCCTAAAGCACGGTGTTAGTTATATGTGTTTTTTTTCTGACCCTAATGCTTTCTACCTACTTTTTATTTTAGAATTACTCTACTGCAGATAGATATGCAATATCTTCACGAAATTTGAATACCTGAGTCTTAGCGTCTTTTTGCTGACCATGTGTGTAAAAACTCTTCTGCTTTTCATGTTTTTCTTGAGGGCTGTGATAACTGAAAACTCCCGTTTGTCATACTCCTTCTTTCTTATCCCCCATGCTGACAAAGGCATTTACATTAGAGAGGCTTCATGTGGAGAACAGTATCAGTGACATTTTTTGACTGAGAATACAGTTCATGCTACTACAAGAGAGTTCTGCCACAGCAAGTTCATAAATAACTTTGATTACATATTCAACTTTCTCCAAAAGTCATTTGCAAACACATCCTTCAGGTCCCACACACCGCATCAGTTCTAATGACTAAGAAATAAGTGCATTGTGTATTGGAAATGTACGATGTTTGGAGGCTCAAACTAGCTCTTTTCTTGCTCCTTCTTTTTGTTATAACAATTGTTAATGCTGGAGATTTATGCCAAGAAGTAAGTAGACAAATCTCACTGTTGCAAAGGAATTACCAGGGAATGAAATGCTTTGGCATATTACTGTTAAATTTCAATATTGTGCATGCACAGCATGTTGTGCCAGGAGGAAAGGGAGTTGAAACATCCATATGCAAATCTGAGTGCATATTTTCAATATAAACTTCACTTCTCTGTTGAATATATAAGGAGCAATGTTTAAGATATTTTAGGATTTTTTTTAGAGTAACAGAATAACAAAACAACCAAATCGTACTTTCTGTAAAATATAATATAGATGTGATATGGGTGGCACAATGTACCTATTATGGTTTGAGTTACTACATTTCTCAGTTGTCTAGGATAGAGAAGGTGAACTTTAAAAATATCAGAAAAAGCTGTTTTTTTCTTACTCTAATTTTTGGATGTCTGCATGGACACAAGAAAGTTTAATTTTGCATTATTTAAAGACCTAGCTTGTGATTTGGAAATTTGGGAACTAGATTAAATTCTTGGCTCATTTGCATTGCAACCCTGACCATAATGCAAGACAAATACATGCGCTGCTGCTGTTTTTTTGACAACCCGTATTCTGTATGGTCAAGTACCTGTTACCATGTGTTGTCCTGAGTTTTG
>VYZT01075271.1:0-12377 GCA_013400735.1 Pomatostomus ruficeps | reverse complement strand
GAAAAAACACGAGAAAGCCATTTTCAGATTCTAAAGAGGGGCATCAGATAGCACGGAAATATTTGATAAACAACCTTTTGCATGCTAACACTGTTAACTAAAACCTATATACTGACATGGAGTATATTGAGGGAAAAGGTAGTATCAACAGTTGCCAAGCATTTGTAAAAAATTACATAAATATTTACCTTTTATGGGAGAGTTAAAATTCTCTTGTTCTTCAATGAATTAAATGCACGGAATGATGGAAACAGAAAAAGAAATCATCAAATTTAAAGTTAGATAAAGAAATGTGTTACATGTGACAATGGCATGTACAGTAGGCAGTACTCCAGCATATGTAAAGGTAATGTAGAAAATTAAAGTGATAAACCATGACAAATAATAAAGCCTATGACTTTTTCTTTAAAATTAACAGGAACAATGATGTTACAGAGAACCAGATTGTGGAGTCTTTAAGTAATCTGCTAGAGAAATATCATCATACCCAAATTGATGAATGACATAAAAATCTCGAAATTGTTTCAAGTATCACTCTTACTTCTGAACCACACAGCATTATTTTAGATTCTGAAGCCTCTTCTGCAATAATGAGTGCTACAAATTCATTTTCTATTAACTGAATTCTATAATACTCAATAGCCACTGGACCATTAAAAACTCATTTTTAAGGAAAACATAAAAGATTATGAGGCTTGAACTCATTTGCAAAAGTTAGCAGTGCTAAGAAAAATACTCTCCAGCATGAGTAAAGATTCCACAAGCTGCCTCAAAATATGCAGTGCCATCTAATAATTTAAAAATAAAACCAGAAATATGAAGACAAAACAAACAACTCTGATAGACTGAAATATAAAACTAAAATTACTTATTGTTTTTCTTCTGCCACGCAACTTTTATACGGATAGTTTTGAAAAAAATTTTTGACTGAAAGGGTTTGATCTTTTACCATTACCACAACCATACTCCCACTGCAACAACATTTCAATGATCAGGTACATATACACTAGTACTTCTTGCTTTATTTAGGATCTTAAGTTGGTTAAATATAAAAAGATACTTGCAACTCAATGTATTATTTGACCACATCCTGATTTTCTGTACAAAATTCAGTTCTTATTTGTTAAAAAAACCACAACTGGATATCAAAACACTGTTCCTCTGTGACGTGACTACCATTGTACAAATATCACACATTAACTTTACACATGTAATCCCCATTTAGCCCCAGCAGAGTCTTCATGTAGTTGTCCCTCATGTAAGAGCAGCAGCACACACACACCTGCACCTCACCCTCCACACAAGTGCTGTACAAAGCTTATGCAGCTTTTTACAACATGAGCCAATGTATAGCAATGCCTAATTCTGGACGCATGTTTGCTTTGCTCAGTGTCACCACAGGAGGCCCACCAGATGCCACTGGAAACACACACAACCACACAGCTTCAGTCAGGTTTACAAATTTTTACATGCAAACAGACTGCTGGTTATCACAAACCTTACTCTCATTATATGGCTTCTGAAATAGGAAACTACATTGTCAAAGCTATGAAAAAGAAACCGTGCTGTGAAGACCCAAATAGAGGCAGATAGAGGAAGTAAGACTTGTTTTGCATGAATTAGCCCTGAAAGATTGTTTCTATACTACAACCATTGCACATTTATATTGCTGGTTCATAAATTTCAATAGTACATATTTTATGTTTTTATCATTATTTGCTATATTACCTAATATAATCCCTACCAATATCTGCTGGTGTACTCACTTCCTTGATTAATACATCAACCATTATGCAAAAGTGTAGAAACCCACCCTCAAATCGTATTCAAGCAAGAATTCCTGTGATGTTTGATAGCTGCAATGACAGAGGACAGACTGAGTGAAGATCACAGAGGTATCCTTTATACAAAAGTATAATTTAAAAACCATGCAACTACATCACGAAGTTGTTATAGACACAGCTGGAAAGCAAAGTCAATACAGAATCCCCACCCCTCTTAATGATTTGCACAGTTCCACTCAAACATGATGAAAATAAAAAAACAGTGGTGCAAATCTCTTACAGCCCAGCACGGAATGACATATTAAGAATGCACCATTGTCTTTACCAGGGCTTAGAATTTCACTGCTTTAGTCACTGAGCCAAAACAACTTCATAGCATTAGGTCCTTTTATAAAATCATCCATTAATACAAGAAAAAAATCAAATCCACTTCTTTAGTAGCATAAGTTAGGGAAATTATTACTAAATTTTGATGTGTTGAAAACAAACACAGACACACCTATACAGGACTAACTTTGGATATTGAAACAACTCAAGACCTTTCAATACAACAACATCCCAACGTGTCTTGGACTCCAAGAAATACTGCTGATAGGGTTGCAAAGGAAATAAATACAACTACGTCTTCCTTGAATATGACTGTAATAAAAAGAAAAATCACGTTGCCTAAAAATTACAGAAGCCTACAATCTTAACTGCAACCACTTTTTAAACTCTGTATGCCCTCAAGTTGTTCTTATTTCGTTCGAATTGTCACAAGTCAAAATAACTATGCCTCTTCTCCACTCCAAAGCCATACCAAGTTGCTCTCTCCTTCAGAACATAATCACGAAGAAGCCTGCTCTTTTTTTTGCATTTTTTTTTGCCAGTATGAATACTAATGCTGTTTTAAGGTCTTAGTCCTTAAACGCAACCTTTCCCTCTACATCTAAGGTTGCTCCTCCGTTCCTGATCAGTAGCACCAACTCTATTTCTGTAATGGAATAAGGATCACTACTTTGGTCTTCTCCACAACAATTACTTCTGTGAGATTTTTTTAAAAGAAAATACATCTATTATTCAGGACCTTGTAAAACTACCTTGTTTTCTTGTAAGTTGAACTTTTATGATTCTCAGACTGCCAACCAAAGTAGTAACTAAGACAGCATCATTTGGTAGAGAACAACCTTTTTTTTTACTTCTAAACTTGACAACAAAATGGTATGTCTGAAATACAATGTCAGTCAAGCCTTATTAGCATGGATATGATCACTTAAAATTGATAGCTAAAAATTAAAGTTTAATAATCAAAATATGACTCTGTTTCTCCAGATGAAAACTACTACCAGTCTCTTGCTCCTTCATTAGTTCTTATCTGTTCCATAATGAGAACTTTACAGAGTAATAAAATTACTTCACTGGTTTCTTCTATGTCTCCTGAATATGCAAAAGAGCAAATAAAACACTCATTCTTGATATACAAATGTGCAATCTTTTTGCAGCAATCACTATGCCTTGTAAAACAGACTTAAATGCATATATGTATATATTTAGATTCATAGATGTATATATTTAGATGAGTATTTAACCCTCATGAAACAACAGGATTTGTATGGAACACAAATAAGTACTTTACTAACAGAAAATGGTATTTTATGGCATATCATACAGGTTTTCCTTAAAACACATAATGTCAAGATGACCATCAAAATATAGGAAGAACATGCATTTTGAAATATTGCCGATGACATACTGCACTAGATTTTGACATCATCTGTATCTATGGTGACTGTGAATTTAAACCATTAAGGACACACTCCAGTTCCAAGCACAGTAAATATAAATCGTTTACAGAACTCAAAATGTTTTGGGTTCAACATTACATTAAGGTCAGATCACTTCTGGTCACTACATTTGACCCTGGTACTCATTTGACAGGGATTATAGAGGTGAACCTAATATTAAAATTTGGTACTGTAAATCAGAGCAAGTACTGTGGTCTTATGGCCTTACTGAATTTAATTTCTGACAGTAGTATTAAGTTAGACATACTAGCATACGTATTTCAATGGACACTGACAAAATCCTTTAAACATGTATGATAAAAGCTATTCAATTTAGTACTCTGCAAATCCCTTCTGAGCCTGAACAGAGCATTAAACATGGGCAAAATAAAAAAACCTCCCTTTCAGAAGCGGAGTCAGTCACTCAGATGAAAACCAAGTACCGTGTAGGGAGGAAATCTGTCTAACCACTGATTCCATGTGCTGTGATACAGCCACAGTGACACAGGCGGCATGATTTATAGCGACAGAGCAAACCATGTCGCATCCCACTTGCACGTTTTATATAGAAGGCGCAGGCATATTAAACATGAGTGTAAACGAGTTCACTGAAACAGCATTACTTTACAAGTGTTTACCGTACCAACAACTTTATAACCCTAGAGTAGCTTTGGCTTTCTGCTCAACTTTCATTTTTTCTTTCCTCTTCTGTACGCATCCCATCTCTACTCATTTTCACGGTAAGTTTTATATTCATTTCCAACGCCTTCAACGAAACATAAACTGATATTTTACTCTCACACACCAGTTACCAAGACCAGCAGAAAGACGATATGTGAATATGCAAAGGAAAGCCAAATTAAAATGAAATCAAAAGCTGATTCATCATTATATATTGTACCAAGTTCTGAAATTGAAGTAGAAATGTGGAAGAAAGTTGAAATTCATTACTTATTATATTTCCCTATAAAGCACCCAACTTGCTAATATGCAGAGATAGAAACTCTGAATGTAGTTTGTAACTAGTTTATAATTGAGACAGTAGGTTCACTACAAAACAAGAGGACCTGAATAGAAAATTTAAAGTTAATAAAAGCCACTTATATCAGTATATTAGGCATTCAAAATAAACACATTTATAAAATGAGTACATTTTATATGTGCTAATTGAAGGGTTTGTATGCCATCACAGCTCAAAGCCTTAAAACTAATACAAACTGATTGCCCATTAATGCAAGCCATCATACACAAAAACCTCACTGGTAATCTGTTGTGATAAGGTAGTCATGGTCAGAAACTTCATCTGTTCAAGAATGTGATCTGCTAAACAGTTTTGTAATGCACTACAATATTTCACCATTATAAGCATTAATTTCCACAAAGAAGAAAACCTTGTAGTATGTGGCAATCTCAGTTGTTGCTTGTAGTCAATGAGAAAACAGGACTTTTTAAACACAGAAGAAAACATGAATGTACAAATATTATCCATTGTGTCACTTCATTTTACCATAACAACTCATTCTCTGTGTGCAATATATTGCTAGAAAAGGAAACATCAATGTACATCCTTATTCGATGTCAGGATATAAGAAACATCTTCTATAACCATCAGGTCTACAATGTCTTTTCAGAAAAGAGCAGTACTCTTTGCCTGATCAGTTTATTCTGGAGCAAGAAAGGGCTGGTGATCTGTGCGCTCACATTTCCCATAGTAAATTTTTTCATTCTTTACTCACCGAACTATGAACTCCACAAGAAAATCAGATCTGTGACATTTATTATTAATCTATATTAATAATGCACCACAATAAATATAAACCACAAAATTAAAAATGAGTATTTTTTCTTGCTGATAACATACCAGACATGTTGGAAACTACCATGATTCTACTAGAAATTTTAAACATAAAAGGGTACTAGAAAATTAAGGCAGTTAAACCACATGTAATAACCCACCAGTCAAACTTCACCGGATTTCCCAAACTACAAAGACACTTTCATTCTCTTCTATTCCTTTACTGGTAGAGTTATAGCATTGGACAGGTAGTTATGCAAGAAGACTTAAAGTAAAGAAAGATAAGAAGTCAAAGAGTTTGAGCTGTCACAAGCTCATTATTTGATACCTTGCTCTATACTGCCACTTCTTACTGGAACTTGTGGTAGCTGCCTTCCCCTACGACTGCTGAAGGAGGTGTCTGCAGGAGGAGACTGTGTGGGACTTCCTTGTTGATGTGTTCTGCAAATGAAATTCAGATAAAAGCAAAATAAGGCAAATGAAGAAGCATCTTATACTCTGAATTTTAAACACAAATTAAGTTGCAGGTACTGAAGATGGGTTTGAAAAAGTTTGCATTTGGTCTATGCCATCTGCATATACTCAGGTCTAGGTACCTAGTCAACTTACAAGGCCTCACATTTAATTTCTCTAGCTACCTTCAAATATGGAGAAATTATCTCCTTTTGCTTGTTTGTTTAATTCAGTTATTCATTTGTGGGTTTGTTCTGGTTTGGGGTATTTTTGTCATTTTGGGGTTTTCTTGATAAAACCCATTGACTGAAAAGCAGTTTTCTAAGAACTATTTATGACTCACAATTTATATACATTCTCCTGCACTGATATAAGGCAATATAAAATGCCACTTTCATTAAATTTAGTATTCCCTTTGTGCTGATGCAGTAATTGCACAAGGCCACAGAGAAGTGGACAGCAAGTATCTATTCCTATAGGACAGCATGTGGTTTTTCCCAGAACTCAAAGAAGGAAAAAGACCGTTAACCTTGGTATTCAGGTGGGGGAAGGGGGATGGGGCGGGGGAGTGTGTGTTCATGTAAAACATGCACAAGACTTTTAATATTCATATCTAAGTAAATATCCTAAACCACTTTGGCTGAATTCTAGCAAGCACTGTTTCAGAACATCTTGGCTACTTGATGGCTTATACATAGATACAGTGTCGGAGTACAACACATCAAACGGCTTTGGAACACTAACATTTAAAATTACTATGGGCACCTATAATAACTGTGGGGAAAAGGTTTAAGAAAGTAAAACAAAGATGAGAAGCAGCAGATCGCTAAGGAGAGCTTACTGTGAAATGCCATTGCCAATTAC
Organism: Pomatostomus ruficeps; assembly: GCA_013400735.1. Taxonomy (NCBI): domain Eukaryota; kingdom Metazoa; phylum Chordata; class Aves; order Passeriformes; family Timaliidae; genus Pomatostomus; species Pomatostomus ruficeps. Next base: position 5,718 of record VYZT01075271.1, on the reverse strand, counting down.
AGTAATGTCACACTCATTATAGTGGATAAGCACTGTTTATCCAGTTGCAAGTAGATAATTCGTAATTCAAAGTAGCACCTTGTGCAAGTTCAAAATACTGTTGGCTTTCGCTAGGTAGATCACTGACTTTCTCTTTGCCTGTAGGATCAGAGTTAGCTCTGTGAACAATATGTGATTTTCTGTACAGTGTTTAAGAAAAATACTTTGATAATTTTCATATGGATACAGAACAAAACACAACAATGGAAGGACGAGACACAGCCAGTGTTTTACTCTTAATCTGCATAATTATTTAAGTTCATCAGCAAGAAGTACCATCTGGATGGTTAAGATAGGTGGCATAAAGGATATGGGAGAAGTGTAAATACCATGAAGAGAGAATAATCTACAGAGCCAGAATGAGTGAACGTGCCATGTATGCTCAGAGAAGTACGACACCACACTGAAACCTTGGAGGCAGAACATGAAAGCTATGCTGGACATGTAATAGCAACCTTGTCAGAAGCGGAGAAGGCGGCGCCGAGCCTCCGGATGCTAGGTGATGTACAGAGCATGAGGGTCTGACACTAGCCTGCTCACTCGACCTTGAGCGAGCGTGGTGCTTTCCCCTAATGACTGGCTGCTCAGTCGTTCGTGGGGCTGGAAGTCCCCTTCTAGAAAGACATGGTAGCAGACCCCTAAAACATCAGGGGCAAAAAGAAACTGTTCAGTTGTTAGTTTCAGGCACACCTTCCCAATGCCCCCCTCCATCAAAGAACATTGCAAACCCTGGCTGCAGGACCAGGGATGAGGTTTCAGATGAAAGTTGTTAATTTTGAATGCAAATCCGTTTTCAAAATTACAAACTGCAGAACACTCACCACTGCAGATGCACATGACCTTAACTGAGGAACTGCTGAACTGCAGTGCTTATAGCAGACAATTGGCCAAAAACTCTGGCTGCACCCTCAACACAGCAAGCACAAGCTAACAACATGCACAATGAAAGGACTAGCAGAGAGTAGGCTATGAATACCTGGGTTTGCCACAAGCATTTCTGTTTCTAAAACATACCTTTTATCTTTATTAAAAATATTAACTGCATTTCAGTTAGTGACCTAAAAAAGGACAATATGGAAGCACATCTGTGATTCCCTTAGTTTCCTTTACAGTTTGAAGTAAGAAGTCTATTTAAGTACCTCTAAGTACTAAACCAGAAATATCGTTCTAAAGAAACTCTAATGAAAGTATAACTAATGTTATGCAGTAAAATGATTAATCTTGTTAGTATAATAGAGCATAGTTATTACTAGTTCAATAACTGCATACACTACAGGTATAAGATAACCTGAAGCATTTCAAGTTTGTAGAGTGCCAAAGTATTTTAACTGCGCCTTTTTACTCTTCTTTGGCTTTCCAACAGGGCAGCCTTTTGTGAATGGTACTATTGTATCAGAAATTATATCAGAAATTTCAATTTTTGTGACATTATTTCATTGTGGGGTGTTTTTGTTTGTTAATTTTGGCATGTTTTTTTTTTTTTCCCCCTAAATTTCTGCAGACTTATGAAGCCTCTCTTCACACACCCAGCATAACTTGCCCCCCAAGATATAGCCAAGGTAATCATAGAACGGTCTGGTTCATATGACCATCCTACACTAAGAAGCAATCCTAAAAAAACCCCTATATATGAAATAACACAAAGATGCCTACCAAGGATAACAAACAGGTTTGGATTCAAAGCCATTTCATCATAACAGTTCCTGTGGAAGATCAGTCACAATGCAAAAAAGTCAAGATTCGTTGCCTGAGCTTGTATTCTCTCTCTTAAATCCTAACATTACTTAAGCTTAACTCCTGGCTTGTCCTAGTGTTAACCATAACATTTTTGCAGATATTGAATTTCCTGATACTGAAAGATGCTTACAATAACAAAGATGACTTGAGTTCTGAAAACTCCTGTTTCTCTATGCTGACTCCATGTCAAGTATTGCACATAACCAGCCTTTAAGCATGTATCAGATGTCTAAACATTGTAACATCCATAAGGTAACTCTGGATCTCACTCTGGGCCAGAAAGTTATTGTTTCTTTTTACTAGGGATAAATGGTCAATCTAACAATGTAATCATGTTCTTAGTTCTGATTGTTTTCCTTTTAGAAGCTAAATATCCGGGGATTTATCTGAAAGCCCAGCCCACTAGAAGTCTGTCCTGCCATTACAAACCAGGACAGGACTTACCCGCAACTCAGAAACTTATCTCCTTCTCCAGTAATACCCTTTTTACAGACATGACCCCTTCCAAGAGAAAGACAGAGGATCTGTTTAACTCAAATGAAGACAAATCAGGCTTAAGATTTGCATTAGCTGGGGTATTACAATGAGATGAATATGCTTCTTGGGGTGCAAATGAAAAGAGAGATAAAAGGCCATTGAAGAATAACCAGAATGGCGTTAAGGACTTGCTGTCCTAGGAGAAAGATCTGTTGCTTGCAGGAAGAAGCCTGCAAATGGCTGATCAAGAGAATGAGACAAAAAGGAACAAGGAACAAGTATGGAAGACAAAAGCTAGAGAGAAAATGAGACAGAAGTGAGATAAGAAGTAGAGAGTGAAGAGGAATCTGGGAAAAAAATGATACCTGGTGAGCAGTGAGACTGCAATGAGCATGTACATGTGTATCTCATCTCCTGGTTCCTCACAGAGGAAGGTGACACTGCAAGCAGCAAACCTATTAAATCAGCTGGCACTGGCCTACAGAGGAATCCTACAGGTTCCAGCTCTGCCAGCACACAAGAAAACTCAAATTCCTTTCCCTTCAGACTGATGCCTCAGCAGCATGCTGCCACCTAAGAAACTATAAAGAAAAACTAAGAATAAGAGAGGGTCACCAATCCAGCTCACCCCTGGCATAGTGTCCTATGCCAAATATAGAAAGTACGATTAAAGACTGCATGTATCCTAAAATATGACAGGAAATGTCACATCTGGCATTTCTAGGGTGATCAGTTAGGGCTGAAAGAAAATATTTTAGGATTGGGATGAACCAATTTTTGGTCATTCAAACAAGAACAGAAAATGATTTTTGTGTAATCAATTTTACTCCTTCAGAACAGTTTACTGAATCCTATCTAGAAGGCTTATCTCATTGAATTAAGAGAACTTTTATGCTTTATAAACTATCCTGAAAAGGCTGGCTTTTTCCCTTTTAAGTACATTTCCTAAGCTATCACGATACATAGAAAACTTCATCTTACATAGCATGTTGACATGCTTTATAGAGAAACTGACAGCATGCTGACATGTTATTCCAGTAATCTGCTTAACTAATAGTAGACATCATTTGCAAATGGCAAAATAAAGACCAATTGTAAGACAAAAATGAGTATTTTAAGAAGAAATAGTCTCAAGTTATACTTGACAGGAAAATTCATTGCCTGTCCTATTATCAAAACTTTCTGGCACTAGTGCAATGTTACATCTATAATGGAATACTGAACTACAGCATTCAGACTTATTTAGATATTTTTGTCTCATATATAATAGAGTGAATCATTTTATGGAAACAGAAGTCTACAACATGTGCCATGGAGATGTAAAAAGGAGCAGTACAATTCATGTTTTCCTGTGCTCTTTTTCACTGGGTTCATTGTTGAATTACCAAGAGCCAAACAGCTTGGACATCAGTTACTCTTGAGAAGTCAGAAAAAACAAGGGAAAAAATGGTTTTAGTGATCTCCATGGCACAACAGTCCCTGATTCAATCACAGCAAGGACTTCAGTCATCATTTAGGTAATCTCTCCCATTTAAACTGAAAAGGCACCTGGGTGGTTGTGATAACAGAATCACCTGACTCGAGAAAAATGTAACCATTGCTTTTGGATCAGGAATGATAATCTGGGACTGGAAGCAGTAGAAGAAAAGAAAAGCTCTGAAGTTTTGCTACATAATGTGCACTTTCATTGAAAATAGAGATGTCTGTGTTGTTATGGAAGTTTTTAAGCTCTCACAATGTAAACAGATGTACATTCCACCTCTGCTAATCAAAATAACAAAATCGATTTCTGACAAAGGCAGGATCTCATCCCTCCTCACTGCTCTTTTTTCAGTCAATATACAGGGTTTAAAACTTAACTAGATGTACTTATTATTCAGTATCTATCTTTATATTTTCACTTTTTCTTAAGAATTTGAACATGTAACCCCATACTACTGTAACATGAAAGTTAAAAGATATATTGACAATACAAATTCAGAAAAATTCAACTAATACAAAAAAGTTCCAGTCTTTATGTTAATTTTCTCCAATGATAGATTTAAATGTGTAACTTAAATTTCTTATATTTTAAAGTGAAATTCATTTGATCAGAGACATTTTGAATTATTAATGTTATAGCTATGTATTTATATAATCCATTGTGTTTTTCATCCTCAGAGTTAATGTAAAATATGGATTTATTTGAAAAAGAATCAGTGTTCCAGGGCAGAAAAGGACTTCTAGTCTTTGCTATTGAGCTTATCTGCAATGATGGAGAATGCCAGAAAAATTCCACATGTATGCAACACAGTGCTAAGAATACAGATGCAATATATATAATACTGTAAATTATGACAACATAGTTTTTGGTACTGCCACAGATGTTCTAAAAAAGTCGTATTAGAGGTACATTCCAAAATCTGAAATCAGACTGATAATAAGAGATGTTTACACATCAATCAACACTCCTACCTTTCTGTTTCAGTTGCAGGGCCTTTCCTAGTTTGTTTTTGGCTGCTATATCTTTCCACTTTTCTGGACTGCCTGTGAAATGACATGTCGGAAAAGAAATAAACAAAGAAGAAAAAGAATACAGAAATATGAAGATCATTTATTCATGTATTATAAAGGTAATAAAAGAAACGGTTGACAGATGAGAAAGTGACAACTATCATAAACAGGCTGGTGAAGTCTAGGTTTAAGAGACATTGCATTAATTAGGTTTGATTGAGGTTCATGGTGTGAAAGTTATGAGGTACCAAAACAGGGAAGAAAACATTAATCCTGACTGAGCCTGCAACTGGTTTACACTTCACAGCCTGCATTTGACTAGAAACAATGCCTCCTCATAGGCCTATAAGTCATCTCTTAACAGCATGAGAAAAAAGTTCAGAGTAGACAGTAGAAAAAAAACCTTGCAGAAAGAACCAGAAAATACTATATGAAGGTTTAAACAGATTTTAAAATTGTTTTTAAATCTAAATTTCAAAAGCAAAACAAATACTGCATCATACCAGATTTTTAAAAAGCTGTCACTATATTATTAAAAACTTGGTTTTTCAAATATCTCATTCTATTACCTATTAAAGTTTTTAGAAACAGATTAAACTAATTCTGCTTTTTTCCTAGTCAACTTAAGTAAGTTAGAAATTATTTCAGTCCTTCATGCCTTTTCTAACAAATCTTTTACAGAATTCATCTCACATTTGGATAGTGAGGGACTAGTTATCTCAGACAATCTAAGCACACTCACTGTGATATTAAATAAGAACAATGAAGAGTAATATGAGTCTATATGTATAAGACAGGTAAAGCCACGTTTCACCATTATAACCCAGCATTATAAATATAGTATATAAATCTGTGCAAGTCTTGTGTTCCAAGTTGTCTGTACCATCCGTAGTAATATTAGCATTTACAAATTAGGATTTACTACTTTAAACCTCAGAAAATTATCTATATATATTATTTTTTTCAGACAAA
>VYZT01075215.1:28410-41768 GCA_013400735.1 Pomatostomus ruficeps | reverse complement strand
GAGCCTTGGAGATCATCTCGTTCTGCCTGGTTGGCTGTGGCAGAGTTATTTTATGGACTCCTTAGCCTCTGGCTCGTGGCAGTGTGTGTTCTGTGGGTTTAAGCTTCCTCAGCCTCCACCTTGCATTGGCTCCATGTCAGAGGTTTTTCACCTCCTCCACCTGAGGAAGAACGGGCTGAGTGAAGTGGTTGGAGGTGCTGAGGGAGCTGCTCCGAGCTGGACACGCTGTTGGACACCCAGGAATCTGCTCAGTGCCTGCTGGAGCCAGGAAGGACTGCCCAGCCCTCATTCTTTCCTTCAGACACAGGCACAGCGCACAGAGGCTCCATTTCCTCCTGAATATCACAACTTGGCCACTTCTGCCTTGCAGCTGGACACAGAATAAATTTATACAGAGGAGGAAAGAACTCAGCTCCTGCGGGAGGTCTGAGGCTGTAGATTTTTCTTTTAACAAATTCCTGGTTTGCAGTCCCCTAACCACTGTCCAGTCTTCCCCGTGGGCTCGGCAGAGATGTCTGGACCACAGCCTTGTTTTTCTTGGCTCTTCCCTCAAAGTAATTGAGGAGTAATACGAGTCTCTGGGGTGTCTGGGAAAGAGAAGCTGGAAGCTGCTATCCTGACGTTCACTGCTGGGTTTTTAGGACTGGTGTGTGTGTGCAGGAATGCTTTGGTACATCTACAGGCACACTATGGGATTCAGAGGTGTCCTGTGTAGAGCCAGGAGATGGATTTTGGTGATCCTTGTGGGTTCAAGTCAGGATATTCTGTGATTTCGTGATTCCACTGCTGTGCCTGTTGCCTGTGTGGTCCAACCTCCTCACCTGGGTGTGATGGTGGGGGTGCTTATCCTTAATTTCTATCATCTCCCTTTGGTTCTATCTGGAATTTGCTCTTCCCCTTGAGTTGGGATATGGGATTTGCTGACCCACTGCATATGGGAGTGCCTGCAGCAGGATTGTTTCAGGATATCGGGTGGTTGTTCATGGTTGGGCATTTCTCTGGCTGTTAATAGGATGAACTTTGGTGTTTTCTCCTGCTGGAGCCCAATTTGAGACCTTTCTGAAGGATTTAGGTCCTTTGGTCAAACCAAGGGCTCGCTGCTGTAGTTGTGCCACACAGTTCTGCTCTCAGTGGTTGATGCAGCACCTTTTGAAATATTCCCGTTGAATGGCAATAGAAGGCATGGCCGAGCTCTGAAATGCCACGGAGAACCTAAGGAGTGGAAATGGAGGCAGCAGAGCTGAACACGTCCCGGCTTTTGTTCATGTTGAGCTCTGGGTTTTGTGTGTTGGCTGATCTGCTTGCTTGGACTGCTGACATTCATCTCTCTTGACTGTCAGATTCAGTGCAGTGGAAATGTTAATCTGACTGCAGTCACAATGCAAGGAAGGATCTTCAGGTAAAAACACAAACAGAAGCCTTCTTGGGAGTCTGTTTAGGTCTGAAGAACAAATCTGTGCTTGCTGCCGGTGGTGTTTGCTCGTGTTGTGCTGTGGAGTCCCATCCCACCAGCCTGTGCAAGCCGGTTTGTGTTGTCACCTCCATCTACAGAGCCTGCACGAGACAACTCCAGAGGATCCTCCTCTGTCTTGGTTCATGGAACAAGGCTCCCACTGGGATCCAGGGGAGTTTAGTGGTACAGATCCTACTGCATTTCCAGCCTGGGCTAAACAACATCCCATTGTTTGAACTTGTCAGAGGCCATAGAGCTCTCTGAGATACCTCTCAACACTTTGAAACATGGAGATGTCCTTTATTGTCCTTTATTTCCAGGCAACACCTGTGTAGGACCTGAGCCACGATCACAATCCTTTGAAGGTTGAAGCAGCTGTCCCATTCTGCCTGGTCTCCTGTCTCTGCTGTCACAGCTGCCTCTCCGGGGGCCTCCTGCTGAACTGGGGTTCCATGTTGCTACAAGAACACCTCCTCTCCTTCTCCCTTTGTCATTTGTGTGATATTAAAGCCGTTTCTTTTTTTGGTGGCTTTTCTGGCAGCTTGGACTCTCCTTTGTTGTTCTCTCAAGTCCGGTTCACTCTGGGTAAGGCAGAGCTGGCGGGAAAGTTGCTGTTGCTTTCTGAATTTTGTCCTTTGTGTTCAGGACATATTTTTAAATGGTGGAATTCTGCTGGCTTTCTATATGGAGAGCACCAGAGCTGTCCTGCCTGTGGGATTATCCATGAAAATTTTGCTAGACCTGTGCTGGCATCATTTACCTGTTCAAAGCCCTTTGGGAAGCACTGTGTGGTCCATGGGGCAGGACTTTGCTGAAGGAGAAAGATCTCAGTGCTCACATGGACAGCAGAGATTCCTGCGCCAGTGGTGAATGCGGAGTGCCCAGGAAGGGCAAAACCCCAGCCAGGGCCTTCCAGGATGATTTTTCTCTTGGTGTATCTGGTGGGGGTGGAGGGAATGTTTTCGGTTATTTAAATGATTGTCCATTCTGGTGAGCTCTGCTATAGGGAGGGGAACAGGGTCTTGACCTGGAATATCATCTGGGGTGGAACTTTTTTTTGTCCATCCATTTTTTTTACTGCTTTTCGGGTGGATGGGCTGGAGGACAATGAGTCAGTGGATGCTCTGTGCTTGGAACACTACCCTAAGTTTGGATACCTGATTATGAAATGAAATTCTTCCAGTCCCAGGACCTGTTTGTGCTGCTCTAGTTGGGTGATGCTCTGACTCTCAGGTGATGCTCCAGCTCTGGTTCTTCTGTCCCAGAGAGGACACAGCCATAAAACTCTCTCAGCTGCTCTAGATGGAGCCTGAGCACGTTGGGATAAAGCTTTACCCCAGGGAAAGCGTGCCAGGCTCACGGTGGCACATTTGATGTGTGTGTGAGACACTGAGCATCCGACCTCTGCTGCTCTTCTGCAGAAATATTTTGTCAGGATTTCCCCCCCTTCCCATATTTGTTGAATAACATGTGAAATTCAGCACATTTGATGGAATGATAAGATTTACCTCTGAAATGAAGCTTTTGTGTATGAACAAACCTGTGTGAGGATGGTTGGAAGGAAAACTCATAACACCACCAAAGTCTTTAAAAACGACGAGCCTGAGCCTGCTGTCCTCCCTTCACCTCGATTTCTCAGGTGTGACAAGCTCGAAAGCCAGAAACCTCTCTCTGACTGCACACCAGACATGACACAGTGAGTGTATTTTTGGAAAATGAAGAACAATTGGCGTATTACTGAAGGAAAAATACAACTGATGCTTCTTCACTGAAGGAAATCCCACTGCTGCCTCTATTTTTTTTTTTCTTTCCCCTGGAAGCTACAGAATTTACTACGCTGTTTATGTGCTGAGAGAAAATGGTGATAAATTAGTCCCTGTAGCCAATCATAGTTGTACCACAGAAGCAGTTGTATTTATGGAAGTGGTCAAACCTGCAATAGTGTCCAGAGATGTATGGCAATGCTCACCCCAGAGCAGGGCCGTGTGTGATTGATCACAGGGCACAGAGCAGGCCCTAATCTGGGCCCTAATTAGTGTAACGCACCTTGTAATCGCTGTGAAATAAATTCTGCACCGAAGCTTTCAGCTCAAAAACGCAGGATCTAATGCAGATTCCAGGAAGATAAAAGGGGAAAAAAAAAAATCATCTTATGTTGTCAAGGCCTTTGGGTGAAGTCTGAAGTACATCTGTACATAATCATAGAATCACGGAATGGTTTGGGGTTTGGAAAGGACTTTAAAAATCATCCAGTTCCGACCCCCCTGGACACATCCCACTGGACCAGGTTGCTCCAAGCCTCATCCAACCTGACCTTGAACACTCCCAGGCTGGATGGGGCTTGGAGAAATTTGTAGGTGTCAAGTTTGTGGGCAAAATTTGTGTTAACCTTGCATTGCTCGCCCTTTTCCTCCCATGCCACAGAGGTTTCCTCTGCCCCACGGGCTCATTCGTCCTGTGCCAGCCCAGTAGGACTGGGAAGTGTTTATTGATTAATTAATTAATTAATTACTCAAACAGCCCCACATCTTTGCTTGCACTCTCTTGGCGTGGCTCTTTTTCACACTTGGTAGTTTTAGAGAGAGAGAGGATGACTGACGATCGTGTTTTGAAGCTCTGTGAGTGCCTTCCAGTTCCTTCTCTCTCTTGCAGATGGTATTTAAGTGTGCTGGAAAACATAATTCTCATGTGGGAGTGGATCTCCACATGGACTTGTAGAATTTCTTCTGGTGTATTTGATGAATGATGCCACCAAAATCAGCTTTTTTTTTTTTTTCTTTTTTTTTTCCTCATGGAGCTCCTGGAGGACTGTCAAGCTCTGATGTCACCAATTCATAGAGAAGGAAAGTGGCTCCCCAAGGGCTTTTGCTGTGAAGGGCTGTCAAGAAGGACTAAGCTGAGATCTTTGAGCTTTGCTTCCCAGCTGAGATGCCCTCCAAGGGCTTGGGAAAATGGAGTTTTTTAGTTGATGTAGGATGAAATTTCCCTCATCACTTGCTATCTCTCTATCTAGTGTAAAGCCTTTTTTTTGTATTTTTATTTTTATAAAGAATCTTTGTTATTCAGATCTTTAATAGGACAGATTTTCATTTTTGGGGCTGATGTTGTGGAAGTTTTTTTCCCTGTTCTCTTTCTGTTCTCCCCTTATCTGCCTTTTTTCTCCGTAGATCATGAGTATTTGATGGGGGTGGAAGAGTCAAACCAACACAAATTTATTTGGTCTGTCAAACTTCCTCTTTGTAATATTCTTCTCTGTGTAAAAGATGACACAAAATCAATCTCCTGCTTGGCACCGCCGTTCCTCTTCCAGCAGTGATCATTATTTTTTGTTTGGCTGCATTTTATTCTTTAATGTGTTTTCAAATACATCATCAGATAACAATTGTTGAGATCCTCCTTCCATCTGAAGGTCTGAGTGCAGATGAGGACTCATGTGGCCTTTTTCTAACCTTCTGTGATCGTGTCCTGATGCTTTGGGGAATTCCAGGGGAAGGAACTGAGTGCCAGTCAAGGATGAAAAATTAGGATTTTATATTGTGGAATGGGACGTGGCTTCTGTGATCTTTTTCAAGCAACACATTTGTGGAAGCTTCTCCCAAATATATTTTACTTCGTGCTCTGCTTCTCTCGGCTTTTCTCTCCCATCATGCCACCCTTCTTTCACTTTTTCAGCTTCTCCATCATCTTTGTGAGTGCCTGTGAAAGCAGCTGCCTGGTATTAAGTGAAGTGAACCAAAACATGGATTCTTAAAACTACTCTTCCACCGGTGAAATTATTTTTCTTCCCGAATACTTTAATTCAGTACAAGTTCTTTCATACTATAATATTTTTTTATGTTTCAACAGACTTTTTTAGAGCCTTTATATGTGTAGAATTCTGGATTCAGAGGGCAAAAGAAAGAAAATAAAAACATATGGGCATAGTCGAGCTTCTAATCTGAACTGAATGAAGCTTTAATATTTTTTGTGGTCAAAACTTTGCAGGGTTTCTCTTTCCCCCCTGCCCACATAATAAAGATGAAATGTGAGTTCCATAATCTGAGGAATTGGTCTGTAAAGAGTGGGGAAAGTTATTTTTGTTGAGAGAGCATTGAGGAATCAGCTGATGGCAACGAGTGATGAGCAGGAGGACTCAGAGCCAGAGTGAGCCCCAACAGTGAGGAGACAGAGGCTGCTGATTTAACCTCCAGCTGCTTTGCTGGAAATTCTTTGCCCAAAAGTCCACATTGGTGAATTTTTAAGTCCAAATCTAGTGAAGGGTGTAAATATAAATGTGAATGAGAGCCAGCAGAGTGTCACTGTGCCAGAGGAGGTGGCCCACACCCTGTGTTAACGAAAGTGTGCCCAGGGTTTGAACTGCAGCTGCTTCGAGGAGAAGGATGGACACAGAGACTCCCAGAGTTTGTTTCCAACCTAAATTTCACGGTGACTCTGAGTTTGTCTCACTTTAGGGGAGAATGTTGGGGAGCTCCTTCCCCATGAAGTGAATCTGCACAGATTTACCCCAGGTTCAGGAGGAAATTGCAGATCTCTGGATCACCTCTCTGGTAACTGTGAAATCGCCCTGCTTGCAGTTCTGCCATTGAGCTGTTGAAGACATTCATTTCTTGAACAGTTATTCCCAGACTGGGATTTTCATTGTTTTAAGTAGGGTTGGAAGCTGGGTGGAAAATGGGGCTGTTGGGTTGATAGGGCAGCAGCCAGAAAATTATGAACAAAACCAGAGATGTTTTCTTTAGATGTTTTCTGACAACATGTGGCAGCTTCCTCCTCTTGCTCCAAGACTTTTGCAATCAAATTATATTTAACTTCAGTTGTGTCCCTTTGATCTTTTTGGTAAATGTTGGTTGCGTTTGTATTTGTGGGTCTAAACAGTTTCTTATGATGGTTTTTTTGAGTTTTATTTTATTTTGTTTTTCCTTAACATGCAAGGGTGATAGCAGTTTCTCTAAAAAGACAAGCTAACATCCTGTAAGTTACCCGTTTTTCAAGGTGTCTCAGCTCTTGAGGAGACAAACTGCTCTCCTAAAGGTGTTACAACTCACTCCTGAAACCTCGAGATTTCCTTAAGATGCCTCCCTTCTCCAGCAGTGATTAATTGCTGCTCCCGTACCCGGGTGGATGGAATGGCCTGGTGTAAATCCAGACACCTGGAGACCTTTGCTCGTCTTTAATCATCTGCTGTCCAGTGCCATGGTGGAATAAATTATTGTTGTTATTGTAAAAGCTGCAATTCATCTTCAACCAGGCCTCATGGCTACATTTTTTATTTTTCTTTTGTCTTCCTTGAGGCACAGTAGGGGTTTTTTTCTGTTTTGGGGGTTTTTTTGTTTTTGTTTGGTTTTTTTCAATGTCTACTAATAGAAATGAAATTAGGAGCATTTTAATATATACCAATTTAAATTAAATTAAGAATATTTGCAGTGGTGCTGCAGCCACACAGTTACTGCTCATCTCAATCTGATGGCAGTGATTTCTCTTCAAAACGACCCAGAGCAGGATAACTCTGGGTGTGTTTCCTGCTCTTGGATATTTGATTTCCAAGCACTCAGTCGTGCTTTCCCTTCCCCATCTCACTTCCCTTGATGCATTGGGAGCTGGGTGGGACACTCAGGTATTTTGTCCTCATGAGATATTTGGCAGGTCTTTATTGGCTTTCTCAGCGCCGTTCTCCCGACGTGAGCCGAGGATCAGAAGCTGGGTTTATTTTAGGCGACTTATAAGACAAAATATAAGCTGCTTCAGTTCCTTTTCTTCCTCTGTGTAGGCACAGGCTACGCTGTGGGAGCCGCTGGAATTATATCTCTTAACAATACAGCCTTTCATCTCCCTCAGACTGCAGTATATATATAATCCGACTGCTTGCTTTATTACCTTCTTATTGCTGTCAAATTTTTCCGAAGATTAGGCTGGGAGGAAAAACGCCTTCGGAGCGAGATCTGTGAAGGTGCGAAACGGCCTCTGAGGAGGGGCTCCGGGAGCACCACGGCTTCAGTTATTGCAAGGCAAAGAGTCCAGAGGATGGGAAAATCCCTCCTGGAGGTGCTGCTGCCTGGGTGACCTGGCTGGGATGGATTAGCCCCTGCTGGGGTCACCTTTCCTGATGCAGATGGGTGGGTCCTGCTGGGAGCAGAATTGGCTGTTCCCGATGAGTCTTTGGGATTTAAAACATCTTGGAGATGTGTTTCCCATAAAACAGCTGAAGTCTCTATGTGTTACTGGACTGCAGAGTGTGTTCCTTCTGGCTGATGGCTTCTGAATGGTTAATTCCAGATATTCCCTCGCTTGTTTAAAGGATTTCATTCCCCTCCCCTCAGGGATAACTTTATTGAGGCCTTTCAGTACTGAAGGGAACTTGCAAAAAACTGAGGACAGGTTTTTTGTGGGTATATATTGATAGGAGAAGGGGTAATGGTTTTAAATTCAAGGAAGGTAGATTTAAACTAGAAATTCAGAAGAAATTTCTCATGCTGAAGGCAGTGAGGCCCTGGCACAGGTTGCCCAGAGAAGCCGTGGCCTCCCCATCCCCGGAAACTCTCAAGGTGACATTGGACAGGGCTCTGAGCAGACTGGCCTGGTTGAGGCTGTCCCTGCTCATTGCAGGGGGTTGAAACCCGGTGACCTTTAAAGGGTCTTTCCAACCCAACCTGTTCAGTGATTCTGTGATTGCATTTTCAGATCTGAATAGGACTTCTGAAGAAATATAGTGGGTTGAGCAGGTGGTGGTCTTCTGGCTGAAATGGAAGGACCAAGTGCTGATTGGTGCAATCGAGCTCTTGAAATCAAGAGCTGGTGGTTATTTTTCACATTTTCAAAGCTTTCCTGATGGACCTGCTATCTTTATCTCAATTTTAAGCTCTTTTTTTGGTAATCTGTGCAGACACACTCCCATTCTGCTTACCAAAGCCCCCGTCCTGCAAAGATTGACTTTCTTTTCCCATTTGGAGGAAAGGATGTCTTTTCATAGGCAGTGGGAATGTGGGGAGGAACTGCTGCAGCAGAAGATTTGAAAACTTGTCTCTATAAATGGTAAGGGCAAATTCAGCATTTTGAAAAGAAATAATAATTTTAATGTACATCTTGGTGGAAGCTTGAGCTTCATTTGCCTGGCTGTACGAATGCAAGCAAGAAACCAAGTTATTTCTAAAGAACTCAACAGCCCAGCTTTGCTTTTTTTCCCGAGCAAAGCTAAATATATTGTACAGTGTCCAAGGCCGCTTTTTCTCTCCACCAGAGAAATTTCTGTTCTTTTTATGTTCCTCCATTTTACCACAGAGGGCTTCTTTTGAATCGCCCAAGACCTGATTAATTCCTTATTCCCACATAGATGTGAATCCTGGCTGGCTCAGCTCATCCTCACATTCTGAGTTAATAATTTGAGCTCCGTGGAGGTTATCTCGTGGGGTTCTTCCAGAGACAATCCTTGCCACCTAAAGAAGTTCCTTTTGCTTTTTGTGATTATGAAAAGATCTGGGGCGCCATTCGCAAGAGTGTGTCCTGAATGCTTTTAAGAAACATCTTTAAAAGAAAAAATAAAAAAAAAGTTTTCCAGCTCTCTGTATTATTTGATCCGTTATCTGTTACCTTCACTGTAGCAAGTGCCTTGCTGCATTTCAGCGATAACCTTATTGCTGTGTGTCTGAGGCACTGTTTAGGTTTCTGCAGTGCCTTTCATTGTGGCACCTCCAGCAGCTTTGCGAGTGTGCTGGAAAGTAGGTCAGTGTTATTCCCGTTTATGAAACACAGGCTGAGCCTTTAGGTTTCTCTGTAACCAATTTTATTTCGTTGCTCGCAAGTGGTTCTGGCTGTGGAGAAGTTGCTGACTTTTCCTCTTCACTCTGCAGTTCTGAACCTCCCCCTCCTTTCCCAGTGCGGCTACAAAACCACTTCTGGGACGTCGAGAGGGATCTGCCGTCGTTGCTCATCCCAAACTTCCATGTTGAGCTTTTTTCCCCACCCCATAAAATGGTTTGAGTTGGAAAAGACCTTAAAGCTCATCTCATTCCAACCTCCTGCCATGGCCAGGGACTGGGTTGCTCCAAGCCCTGTCCAACCTGACCTCAAACAAATCCAGGGATTGAGCAGTCCAGAATTCTCAGGGCAAGCCTTCCAGTGCCTCATTTTTGTTCTTTCCCAAATCCTTCATCTGCATCTCCAGGAACGCTCAGCACTGCGCACAGTGGGAAGATGAATGTGAACATTTATCTCCAGTGCAGTAATTCAAGTTGACCTTTTCTCGTGTTTTAATTTAGCATTTTACGATTATTTTTTTAGCCTTTTACAATTGTTTTTATTTTACAAGACAATTGTTATTAGTTTAGCATTTTGCAATTAGTTTTTAAGTTCTTAGAGTTTCCCAGGAGGAGCTGGTTCAGGGGTGGGAGGCAAAGAACCAGTGCTGCAGGAGGGCTTGCACCAGTCCCTGTTATGCTCTTATTGAATTCATTGCCTTTAACAAAGTGTTGCAAAAATAATTTTGGATTAATTTTACCCAGAAGCTTCCTGTTTCCCTCACATTCACATCTTGAAGTGCCCTTGTCACAGAACCATGGAATTGTTTGGGTTGGAAGAGACCTTCAAGATCTTCTCATTCCAACCTCCCCGCCATGGGCAGGGACACCTCCCACCCGACCAGGTCATCCTTTGAGTTGTCTCCTGCTCAATTCAGGTGTTCCCCTGCGTCTCTATACGTGAAATAAACCAGTGGTTGCCTTTCCCATGTGGAGATCACATGGGAAATATTGGAAAATAACATTCTTGTGGCAGATATCATCCCAGAAGGATCAGTATTTTTGAATTCCTCTTGGAACCCTGCAACTGCTGTGATCCCTTACATAGGATGGGATGGTTTTAGTCCTAATGGATGTTTGTAGGGGCGCTGTTTAGTGAAAGATGAGGTCTGTGGTGTGCTCTGCACTGGTCTCTTGGAAGAGCAGCTGGAAAAGAGCATTTTGATGTGTTTGGCATCTGGCTGGGCAAAATACGTGGCGTTTTGAGGAGTAGTTTTGAGTGGGCCTTGACTAGGGAGACAGAAAGGCTTTGAAGCAATTTGTAGCAGTTTAGGCCCAAGAGAGTAGATTTGGGTCATTGTATCCCATTTTAAGCTCCTTTTATGACATTTTGTAGACATTTGATGGCTTTCTGTCAGAGCCCTCCACAAGAGCACCTCCTTCTGTGGCTCCACTTTCTTTCTGCCCTTTTTCCACCTACTAAAGGCTACAAACCACCCAGTTACCCTGGGAAAGGAGTGGGAAGAGCATTTTAAGAGTCCCATGGCTTTGTGATAAGAGAGATTTTGTTAGATCAAAGTGTTCAGGTGAATTTAGGATGAGGATCGTGCAATCAGCCCGCCCATCTCTCACTCTCTTTGAAGTGCCTGACTCCAAATCTGGCAGCCAGAGAGGATTTACACCTTTGGATACGACCACTTTTCCCTGACTGTACTTGATACGTGATCTAGAGGAGCTACGTGGAAGTCCTTTGGAGTCCTGGATGCCTTTAAAATGTTCTATTTTAGATTGTTTGGCAAAAACCTAAGGGTTTTGGCATCTTCAGTAAAACACAAAGTCGTCCATAGGGCACAGGCTGGAAAACGCTGAGCCCAAGGAACTGGAAACGAAGGGAAAGCATCGAGTGCTCGCAGTAAATTCTGGTGCAGGCCCCTGGTGCCTGTAAATAACTCTGTGCCTCTGCTTGCAGCGGGGTTGGGAAGTTGGGCTCCGAGCGCCTTCCTGAGAAGCAATCTGCTTTATTTTCCAGCCAAAAGATATCAACGTCGAATCCATTTTTGGTCCATTTCTGCGGCTCCTAAAAGCGGTGATGATGTGTTGATTCCCAGAACTTGTACTTACTGTGGATTCCAAAGGTGTGACATCTACCGATGCATCAAAATGTCCTTTAAAATGTGCTTTGTATGGGTGTGTGCATTAAAATCGGTCTTCTCCCCTTTTTCCCCAACATCAAAAGGCTTCAGAGAGTTACAAAGTTGTAAACAGCTACAACTCTGTTCGTGAATTAAATAGCAAATAATTAAATCTAGAGGAGTTTGCTTTTTCCTGCCGCACAGTCGTAGTTGCTTCTGCAGTGGAGCCTACCAGCAGTGTACATGAAGAAGTTTCTGATTATTCCTAACCTGTTTTGAAAATTAACGCGTGAAAATAAAAAGTAGAAGCATCAGACCCTTGTGAGGTGGGTACTACCCACAGTCCTCTCCTTCCACGGTGTGAAGTTACAGTGTTGGACAGGAAAAGTTGTCCAGAGTGGTACATCTCAGCAACAAGTTTAGAAAGGATATTTAATGAATGTAATATTATATGTGTGAAGGTCAGCAGCGCTGCACTGAAAAGAATTCAGATCATGCTGTTTCAAAGGGCTGCGCGAGATGTTGCAAACTCCAAGTTAGGATTTATTCCTCTGAAAATAATTATCATCCTTGCAGGCAAGAGAAGGTGCCTGCAGAGAGCTTTGTCCATGGCAAACGTGCTTTTTTAAAGACTCTGCACTCATCTGAAATAGCATCATTCCATGCCAAAAAGCTACTGCTCTTAGGTAGTTCAAACGTTGATTTTATTTTTGCCTCTTTTTCTAATCAATTAGCAGAATAAAAATGTCACAGCTATATATGGGCCGCAGAAACTTAATGTTACTTTTTGACGGGACGCTCTTGCAGGAGAACGCAGCTAAGGAGCACAGCTATGGATGCTGAGCTGCCTGATGGAAATAGCACAATCCAGCCTTTGATTATTATTTTTCCCTGTATGACGTAATTTCTCCCCAAACTTCAATTCCTCTGTCCTTTGTGTGCTGTAGATTGTCACTGGATTTAAATAGCATCCACTTTGTGCTTGGGGAAAGGGGGAGGTCGAGAGAGACCCTTTGAGTTGTTTCTGGTTTTTAGAGCAGGGGTGTCTCTCAGGAGGGAGGTGGGTTTGGTGGCTGACTATAATATATTTTAATGAGAATATATTTATTTTTTAATTCCTAACACAAAAGGCTTGTTCCTCTTGTTAAACACGCGGGGTTGTGGCAGCACAGCCACCATGGTGTGACACAAAGCAAAGAAAGCTCGGGGGCAGGCAGTGAGGCTTTCCTGCAAACAGATGCTGCCCTCAGCTCCCCAGAACGTTCTCATCCAGCAAACAGTCATGGAATCACACAGTGGTTTGGGTTGGATGGGATATTAAACATCAGTTCCAACCCCCTGCCATGGGCAGGGACACCTTCCGCTATCCCAGGTTGTTCAAAGCTCCATCCAACCTGGCCTTGGACACTTCCAGGGATGGGGCAGCCACAGCTTCTCTGGGCACCCTGTGCCAGGGCCTCGCCACCCTCATGTAAACAAATGCATAATTTCTTCCTAATATCCTATCTAAATTTCCCTTCTGTCAGTTTGAAGCCATTCCCCCTTGTCCTGTCCCTCCAGACTGTTGTCCAGAGTCCCTCTCCAGCTCTCTTGGAGCCCCTTTAGGCACTGGAAGAGTCTCTAAGATCTCTCCAGAACCTTCCCTTCTCCTGGCTAAAAACCCCCAGCTTTCCTTGCCTGTCTCCAGAGCAGGAGGGCTCCAGCCCTTGGAGCAACTCCGTGGCTTCCCGTGGACTGGAATTTTACTTGTACTGAAAATGTGATCCTGGCTCTGCAGGTGTTCCTGTGCTTATGGAGAACTTTTTGTTTCCCACTTGGAACCGAGATGATTTTTGCTGAGAAAGTCAAACTGATGATGGATGGGTTTTCTTGCTACTGGTGCACATTGGAGATGCAGCTCTTGAAACCTTCCCCTGTTATTCCACCGCCCCTTTGGCCTTGTCCCTTTTTTCTTTTTTTTCTCTTTTTCTTTTCTTTTCTTTTCTTTTCTTTTCTTTTCTTTTCTTTTCTTTTCTTTTCTTTTCTTTTCTTTTCTTTTCTTTT
>VYZT01075215.1:9645-28223 GCA_013400735.1 Pomatostomus ruficeps | reverse complement strand
CTTTCCTTTCCTTTCCTTTCCTTTCCTTTCCTTTCCTTTCCTTTCCTTTCCTTTCCTTTCCTTTCCTTTCCTTTCCTTTCCTTTCCTTTTCACTTTTTTCTTTTTTTTATGTATCTACAAGTAGATAAATATAAAAATGTTGGAAATAGGTAAAACAATTTGCTGGGATATAGCCAACTGTTCTCCACAGCAGAAAGGATTAAAGTGCAGCTGCCTCTTAGCCCCTCTCTGGTCTGGAAAATGATTCCTTTTATTCCAAAGCAGATACCCTAAATAAGGTGCTTGACTCCCTTAAAGGTTGCAACCAGTGGAGCAAAGCAAGAAAAGCAAGATTTAAACCACCTGACATTATTCACCTCCTGCTCCTGCAGTCATAGACTGATGTATTTATATTTTTTGTGCTGGCAGGTGAACGAGAGGGGTTATTCTGTGAAACAGTTCCTTGTTAGAAGGAGAAGAATGTCTACGACAGGAATGTGTTAATGCTGTTTCCACGTGGGACGTTTTTATGGTTATCCTGCCCCCACCAGGACACACAGACATGCAGAGCCCCAGTGAACAACGAAAACAGTCATTTTTCAGCTTAAAAATCAAAGCAGCATTTATTCAGTCTTTAGGGAATCAGGAATCTGATGTTCTGGTTTTGGATGTTCCTACTGCATCAGTGTCCTCGTTACCCCAGAGATAAAACCCAAGTGGGATTCAGCTTGAGGAAGAGAAACAGAAAAAGAATTTTCAGTTTGTGTGTTTTAGGTGGTGTGACTGGTGCCTTGGTGGGAAAATGATCACAACTCCAGGACATTCATTGCAAATCAAATTATTTCAGATGCCAGGGAATGTCCAGTTCCTGGCGATGCCTTTGAATAAATGTGACTGCTGAAATACTTCTCAAATCATTCTGTGTTAAAGTGTATCTTCCCTCTCTGGGTCCCTGTTGATGCAGGAATATCTCCTTGGGTGGTTTTGGGAATGCTTTTTGCCTCACTCCTCTGCCCTCCAGGCTGCAGCTGCTCTGGATGTGCAAACTGCTCTTCAGCTGCGAGAGCACCGCGTGGGACTCGTGTTGTACAGCCAGGCCCTTGTCCTTAACCAGCTGGAGAGGCTCTCCAGGAACCCAGGGGAAGCCACTTCAGCTCCAGCCATGCCCTCTCCATGACACCAGTGGCCCAAAAGGACAAGAAACGGGATTGAGGCCAAGCGTGTGTCCTCGGACTGCCGTGACTTTCCAGCTGGGCGGCGCTTCTGGACATCGGCTTTTCTCTCAGGGAGCTCCAGCTTGGTTTCTGCTGCCTGTGGGCGGTTTTGTAACCATCAGCTGTGGTGGCAGCACTGATGGCCTCGGCTGGTGGAGCTGTTGAATGGCCCTTGGGGTAAACCATGTCCAGGGAGAAGTGTCTTGAGATGGAATCACAGAATCATGGAAGCATTAAGGCTGGAAAAGACCTTTAAGATTGTGAAAATCCAGCCTTTGAATGAACAGCGCCCCGCCCACTAAACCTTATGGCAAAGGGCACATGTACTCCTTTTTTGAACACTGCCAGGGATGGTGACTCCACCGCTTCTCTGTTCCAATGCTTAACCACTTTCTGTGAGGAAATTTTTCTTTATATCCAACCTGAACCTCCCCTGGCACAGCTTGAGGCCATTCTCCCTTGTCCTGTCACTGGAAGTCTGGGAAAAGACCTGACCCCCACTTCAGCAGAGCCTCTTTTCATGTAGTTGTAGAGAGCAATACGGTCTCCCCTGAGCCTCCTTTCCAACTGAGACACCAGCAAGATGATGGGGATTGCTGGAGGACAACATCACCATCTCACAGGACTTTATTGTTCAAATCAAAATAGGGAGAAGTGGTGTGCATGATTGGCTGGGTGTATTTTATTAATTTATAGTTTGTTTGTTGTTTTCCTGGGTGTGAATTGGCAGAATTTTTTCTTTAAGTCCTATTTGGACTTGGTTATCCTCAATTGCTTCCTCTAAAAATTTCTCTGAGCTCATATCAGGATCCATTATTTGTGAGCGCTTCACTGCCGGTAGCAGATATCTGAAAATGGAAACATTTTGCCTGGAAATGCGAGTGGTGCTGCACACTCGAGTTGCCTGGCTGGACAGACAGGAATTGCAGTTCTGGATGGCTCCTGACCTTGTGGTGGGATGTGCTTTGCTGTTTACTGAACCTGGATGCTGCTGTGAATGATCCCGCTGCTAAATGAGTTTGGGAGAGTGTGGCGGAAGGCAGGGTGGCAGGAAGGTTTCCAGAGCAAGGCAGCAGCCCCAGAGAGGTGTTTGCTCAGAAATTTTGTCCTTTCCTTGCTTTTGTTATTGGCTTGTTCATGTGTATTTTTGTTTTACTGAGAGTTCACTGGAAGAGCCCCTTCAGCCATAACCTTTTAAAGTGCCACGTGAGGTGTGGTGGCAGTCAGAAAAGCCACTCTGGAAGTGACATGGTGGCACTCAGTCGAGGATTTCACCCCGCTCCCTTCTTTTTTTTTGTTCAACGAAAATCTGAGCTCAGTTTGTAATTTCCCCACTCCTTTCTACAAAATCAGTGCTCCACATCCATCCTGAGATCTTGGTGGTTCTGCCTATGAAGTTCCAGGTGAAGCATCGGGAACTTCGGTCTCCTTTGTGGCATTCACTTTTTTCCTGCCTTTTTTTTTTCCAAAGGAAAATTTAATTTCTCTGACTCAGAGAAAAGGGATGCATTTGGTAAATGTGTTTTACACAGCCTGACTTTTGGTCACACGTCTCCAGTGGCACCAGCATCCAGCCAGCCTGGAATCCCGCAAAACTCACCTTGGCAGGACAACCTCCCCATCACCTTGAGGCGTTTATCAGTTTTTCTCTAATTAAAACTTGGCTGTGCTTCATTTGCATCACTCTTGGCCGGGGGGAGCAGGACATCTTTCCATTGTCCAGTCGGTTTAAGCCGTGATGCTCAGGACAGGCAGCTCCTGCCCCTGTTGCTGGAGGTGTTGGAGGCTGGAGCTGAGCTGGTGAAGCCCTCGGGAGCAGCAGGAATTATTCTCGGCAGGATCTCTCTGTCCCTGTCCCCTGTGGCTCTGTAATAGATTGGTTTAGGTGTTATAATTGCATTACGCCTCCCTCCCCCTTCCATTCCCCTCTCTGCTCCTTCCACTCTTCTTCGGTGTTTAATTTATGCGAGTTCTGCTGCAAAGGAAACTCAGAATAAAAATTAAAAAAAAAAGAAGTGATAGGAACAGGAAGGGAATCCCGTGCTCTTTGCATCATTCCCACCCGTATTTCGAGAAAGGATGGAAAATTTTGCAGTTCACCTTGCGGTTTTTAGCTGCAAAGCAGAGCTCTGTAAGTGCAGCCAGTGAATGGGGTAGGAACGGGGCTGGGATGTTCCCTTGCTCTGTGGGAGCATCCCAGGTGACCAAGGATCAGGGCCAGTGGGAAGCAGAGGATTCACCTGGTACTCAAACCATTAAACCAAACACAATCAGCATGAAAGTTACCAAATTCTGTATTCATATTTGCAGACATTATATTTGTTATAAATTGTATATACAGTATCACAGAGTGGTTTGGGACCTTAAAGACCATCTCATTCCAGCCCCCTGCCATGGCCAGAGGTGCCATCACTAACTCAGGTTGCTCAGAGCCTCATCCAACCTGCCCTTGAACACTTAAAGGGATGAGGCACCCACAGCCTCTCTGGGCAGTAACAGGGCTTGCTTTGTTTCTTCTGTCTCATCAGCAGGTTTTTAATTAATATGGAAAAGGTCCTAAATAAAGATTTTATCTTACTTTTTTTCCTTCCCCGCTTCCCATTTATCAAACTAAAACTGGTGAAAGCTTCAGGCCATGAAAAACACCCTGAAGACGGGGATAGTGGCTGGGCCAGGGATGGGAGTGGCCTCTCGAATTACTTCTTTTCCATCTCCAATCCGTTGCATGTCGGTCCAGCACCTTTAAGAAAATTCTGCTGCAGTGTGTTTATTGTTTAACTCAGAATAATCTTTAATAATCTCTATCATTTTATATTTATGTGCCACGTTTTATCTGGCAGCGTCCTGGAATTCACATATCACATACGGAAACGACGATTCTGCCACGGAAAGAAACAACAGGCCAAAAATTGGATTTGCTTTTTAATTGAGGTGTCTAACCTTAATTACAGCAGGCTGTTGGTCCAGCAAACTTTTAGCTTGAGGAAGAAATCCATCGACAGCATTTTCACCTCATTGAAAGACATAAAAATGAAACCCGGGATATTTTGTTCTTGTTTGCTAATGCAGGGAAATAACAACTTGGAGTATGAATAATGTAAAAGGCAGGCAGTAGTTGGTGGGAGAAGTGAGTCAGTTCTGCTTGCTGAAGCAGGCTGGAAGTTCACCCAGAAGGAAGCACCTCTTGCTATGAATGAATGAAGGAAAATGTGTTCGGATGTTATTTTTAATAACAGACGTGACACTTTTGAGCTCCTGGATGGCCATGTGGGGATATAAGGCATGTGCAGAGAGAGAGAGGGAGAGACTGTGAAACGTGGAGCTATTCAGTAGTAAAAAGTAGTAGTAGGGGTGGTCTGAAGTTCTGGAGAGGTTCTTATGGAAGTGAAATAGGGAAATTTTGGCTTTTTTTATTATATATCCACTACTGCATCTTCCCACCGAATACAGTGGGGGGTTGTTTGTTCATTTGTTTGTTTTTCCCTGAGCAGCCAGGGCACAACACCTAGAAAGGCTGATGGTTTTCTAAATCCTTAATTTATTGAGTATGGCTAAAACTTGTGATTTTTACAGGGACAGAGAGGAAAGAGAAATGGTACAGTGACAGCCTGGGGAGACTGGAAGGTTATCTATGTCCTTTTTCTCCTTTTCCTTTCCTTTCCTTTCCTTTCCTTTCCTTTCCTTTCCTTTCCTTTCCTTTCCTTTCCTTTCCTTTCCTTTCCTTTCCTTTCCTTTCCTTTCCTTCCCTTCCCTTCCCTTCCCTTCCCTTCCCTTCCCTTCCCTCCCCTTCCCTCAAATAACAAGCGACAGGACAAGAGGAAACAGCCTCAAGTTCTGCCTGAGAACACTTAGATTGGATATTAGGAAGAAATTCTTCATAAAAAAAATTGGAAGAGGCTGCCCAGGGAAGTGGTGGAGTCCCCATCCCTGGAGGAATTTAAAAGACCCGTAGACGTGGCACATGTGGACGTGGTTTAGTGGTGGCCTTGGCAGTGCTGGGTTGATGGTTGGCTTGATGATCCTAAAGGTTTTTTCCAGCCTCGATGATCCCGTGATCTGTCTGTCCTGCTGTGGTGGTGCACGGAGGATTAGAGGGGTGAAGAGGAGGAATTGGGGAATCCTGTTTTGAGAAGGAATTTGGGAGGACTGGTGTTAATGGGGGAGTCACCTGTTGGGTTTTAAAACCACTGCACTCATTTACTTAGTGAGCTGATAAAAGGTGAGTGGAAGGTAGCAGGTGTCAGAGAAGTCAGAATTTGTAGTGGAGTTTGAGCTGAAAATTGCATGGTTTGGGTTGCTGTGGATTGGGTTTTTCAACCTTCCCCTAATGCTCTTTCCCAACTGGAGGTTGCTGAGGAAAGAGAAATCCAAACAGGTTTTGCAGAGTTTTTGTAGTCTGCAAGAAAAAACCCCAAAACCACAAAAACAAACAAAAAAACCCCAAATAAACCAAAACTTCTCAAACTCTTCCCCAGCCAATCAGCAGAAGAAACAACCCAAACCAAAAAATAATCTTCTTGTAGCCAACAATAATTCTCAGTGGTTTCTGCAGACTGTAGGCTACCACATTTAATAGGGAAAATATGTTACAACCCACACACGGCAATCATGTGCTTCCCCATGCTAGAGACAAAATCAAGCAAAAAATTAAAAAGAAATGTGAGAAAAAAAAGGTGATTGTGGCATGTTGGAACAGGAGGACAATAAACTTCCAGGAGAAGAAGGTGTGTGTGCACCCGCAGCAATGGACATGAAAACCAGTGGGAAAAACTGCAGGAGGAATGGGTGGATTCAGTAATTTTGTCACTCTTGCATGGACATGGACATTTCTTTGGAAGATACCTTGTGGTCACATAAGTGAGTTAAAAAGCAATAAATGGGAATTTGACAGCTTTTTGATGTTCTAGCAGAGAACAAACTAAACTGTCTGTTTGAAATTTATGAAATTCTGCAGTGAAACTACCCGGACTAACTTCTCTGGAGCAAAGGACATTGGGCTGCACGCAGCTAAAATGGAACTTAAATAACTCGTTAAATGTCCATGTCTTAAGAATCAAAAGCGGTGATCTGGTGTGCGTGGCCCATAACGTCACTTCCAGGTAAATGTAACAGAGATGAATAATAACATTTTTCTTATTAGCTTCCTATTAAGGTGAGTGAATCTGCACTCGAGCAATTTGCAGCCCAGCAGATCTGAGCAGTCATCATTTGCGCATTAATAGCTGAAATCAGAGCTGGGGTGAATGCACACAGGTAGATTTTATTGCATTTTTTTATCATCGTATCTCTGCTGGTTTCTGCTGGTACGGTCTTTCAGTATTTATTTTTTTTTTTTTTGGTGTCCAATTCTCTGTAGCTGCATTTTGCCAATTTTTTTTTTTTTTTTTTAATAGGCACCTTGGGGATCCCAGGTGCTGCACAGACATAGGAGAAAAAAAAAACAAAAACCAACAAAACAAACAGCTTCCATGTGGAATTGTTCATTTCAGATGGTCGAGGAACGTTTTAAAGGGTGCTCATATATTGAATATTTAGGTGTAGCAAGAGAGGATGGGTTGGAAAATAACTTTGCAAGAGGGAAATGCTCTGCTGTAAAGGAATGGGGAGCGAGTGGAAGAACAGCACTGTCAAATCTCAGGATAAGAGAAAAAAATTCATGAATGTGTGAGGCAGGAGTTGGATCAGGGGAGTTATAGGAACAGGGCGAAGCTTTAGGACGTGGGTGAACCTGAACTCCCTTATTTCACCTTTGAGCTGCTGGGTTTGGCACCTCCTGCTGCCCGTGGTGGATCAGCCTCTGCAAACAGCCCAGCGCCCACCCAGCTGCTCATTCCCCATTCCCAGCTGGATGGGAGGGAAAAAATAGGAAAGAGAGCTCGTGGGTCAAGTGCAGACAGGGAGATCACTGACTAATTATCCTCATGGGCAAAACAGGCTCGACTCGAGGAAAATTAATTTGTTGCAAATGAAAATACATTTGGGTAGTGAGAAATAAAATTAAACACACGCATTCCCTCCATATCCCACTTTTTTTTTTTCCCATATTGAATAAAACCAGCTGTTTCAAGTTGTGACCTAAAATAAAATCTGTCTTTCCAAATTTTTTAAGTTTCTGTAAGTGTAAATCCGCCATTGCAATATTTTAGGGGGTTTTTTGTGTGTTTTTTGTTTGTTTTGTTTTGTTTTGTTTGTTGTTTTTAAATTTATTTTCTTTTTTTCCCTCCTAGTGCTGTATTTACTTCACTACATAATCTTAATGGTCTTATGTATTCTTGCATTAAATATATTTACTTGTAGTTCTGCTTTCCTGGAAGGAACACCCTCCTAGGTGAGACACCAAGAATATTTTAAACTCCAATTATCAAACAAAATTTCTTGCAAAGACAAGAAAGATGCGTGTTTGTAATACAATAATTTAGGTAGAGCGGTGCTAATGCAAAGTTGAACACGGTTGTTTCTTTGCGTCCTATTTCTAAATTAAAAAAAAAAAAAGGATCAAACAGCAAAAACCCCATAAACAAACAAAAAGATCCTGTTAATATTTAATGGAGAAGAGTAAGGCTGTGATGTATTTGTATAATTTAAACACTTCGACGGAGAGAGGAACAACAACGGAATGTAAATAGCTCCTGGGGAAGAGGATGATTCCTTTTTTAGGGCTCCAGACAGCAGAGCTGGGGTGTTGGTGGCCCTGCTGTGGACTCCAACCACTGGCTCAAGAGCAGCCCCCAGATGAGAGGTTACCAACCCAGGGAGCGTGGCTGGGAAACCCGGAGACCCTCAGAGCCAAAGGAGAATTTTTTTCTTGGTTTTATTTGATCTAAACTCAGCATTTTCTGCTGAACATCGGTTTTCCACTTCAGTTGTCTTTGGTGCTTTGGTTTTTGCATGCCAAGGGAGCGAGTTCTAAAAATCATGAAATGGTTTGGGTTGGAAGGGACCTTGAAGATCGTCCCGTTCCACCCCCAGCCATGGGCAGGGACACCTTCCACCATCCCAGGCTGCTCCAAGCCCCATCCAACCTGGCCTTGAAAAATTCCAGGGACGGGGCAGCCACAGCTTCTCTGGGCAACCTGTGCCAGGGCCTCCCCACCCTCACAGGGAAGAATTTCTTCCCGATATCCAATTTAAACCTTCCCTCCTCCAGTTTGAAGCCATTCCCCCTTGTCCTGTGGCTCCATCCCTTGTCCAAACTCCTTCTCCGTGTCCCTTTCAGGCCCTCTTTGCTCTGGATTCTCCTTTGATGTTTTTATAGAGTTTCACCAAACTTGGCAGTAGAGCTGGACAGGGGCAGACTTCTCCAGCGCCTCATCCATCCCTGTTGGATGGTTTTGGACACTTGTCCCACCTCTGGTATTGGCTTGCATGTAATTATAACCTCATGGCTGATGAGTTTTTTAACTCTGGCACACATCGGTTTTCTCCGGTCACCCAAGGCGATGCTCTGCCTCACAGGTTTCGTGTCATCATGGTGATGTGGTCTTGTGGATGAAAACATTTCCTGGGATTCAATAAGCCACGGTTTCCATAAATCCACACTGATTTCAATATTTAATACCTGCCTCTCATGGCTGAGTTTTCCAGCAGTTCAAGAACCAATGCATTGAGCTGGCAAGAAAAGAAGTGTTAAATTGCCCATTGCAGCCCAAAATTAAATTATTCTTCTTTAAAAATTGAGTCCAACATCAACTGTTTCTTCTTCTTTTTCGTCTTCCTTTTTTTTTTTTCTTCTCCTTCTCCCGGATTTGTTGTTAGGCTGGCAGGCCATTAATGAGCACAGCGTTACCTGCTTTACCCTTTTCCTGTGATTCCACGTTAGCTTTTCTTCTGGATTTCCCTTGATTCTTTCCAAATGGTGTCACAAATCAGCACTAATGAGCCAAATCGCTGCTTGCCCTGCTCTTTCACAGCCTTTGGTGCTTGTGTTACCCAGGCTCGCTGGATTTAATCACATCTGAGCTGCTATTTTTGGACTTTCCTGAGCAACCGATGGGGTGGACATTAATTTCCACTGACTTTTAGTGAAATTTTCTGGTGGAATGTTTTTCAAATATTTTCCAAAGGCAGAAACAATTTACAAACATTCCTGATTTATCTGAATTATTTGTGAGTTCAATCTCCTGTCCTGTACCAGCTCCGCTGTGAAAATTAATTTTTGCCTCTGCCTTTTTTTTCTTAGTTATTTGGTTTTGGGTTTTTTTTTCTGTACATTTCTTGTATCATTTTTTCTGCTGGCATGAGGGGAATTTTTGTGGATTTTTCTTCTGGTTGATTGGTTTTCCTTCTTTTTTCCCTAAGTATGTATGCAAACAAGGTTTTGGAGTATTTTATACAGTTATTTACCTCATGTAGGAAGGGCTGCCATGTTCCCTAGCTGAGAACTGTGGATATCCAGCAAGGGACACCTTTGAAATTCCTACATGTTGTTGATATTTTTATCATCTCTTACACCCTTCTATTTTTATAATGAAATGCCTTTTTAAAACAGGCCTTTTAAAACAAGGTTCTAGACTTAATTTTTCTTTGATAATTGTTGAGGTTGGCTTTTTTTTAAGTGAACGGGTTGTGAGTACCCCAGCAGCCGCTAATTTTCAGTCCTTTGATCAATTCCTCTATATCAAGATGAACTCGATCTCAAAATTCCCCGGGGGTGAAGAACAATCTTTCTGAGGTGGGAAACTTGTCAGCTCTAATATTTAATAATTCCAGGGGTGTTTTAGCCCTGACAGCAGGAGGCTTCAAGCAGATGCCTGAAGTCCCTCAAGAAAACATTTTTCTTTACACTCCATCAGCAAGTGCTGGTCTTGGTGTGTTTTCAGTGCTGTGGAAGTGCTCTTGTGTGTGGGTTTGGATTTTCTTGCTCTCTTGGTCGCTCTTGAAGAGGTTAAAGCATGGAAAAGTCATGTCCTGAGTGTGCAAAGACCTCCACATGTTTCCAGGCATAGAATCATTGAATTATTTGGGTTGGAAAGGACCTTTAGGATCATCTTTTCCGAGTCCCCACCATGGGCAGGGACATTTTTTTGATGGTGTCCATCCATGTGTGGCTATCAAAGCTTCCCTAAAGGGAGAGCTGAATTTCACTGTGTAACTGGGAATATTTTGACCATCCAGATGCTCTTTTGAGGAGCTGGCAGGTGAAATAACCCAGTCCTGTCTGAAAGGTTGGCACTGATGTACTGAATCAATGCTTTTTATGAGATTCTTTCCTTTCCTGGTGGTTGTACAGAACTGTCACGAAGTTTGCATCCCCATCGACCTCAATGGCTGAAAAGGTCTTGGTTGATTTAGTCATGAACTGCATCAAAGAGTTATTCAAATGCTTTTAAATTTTACTTCGTTAAGTGAAAAATTTGACAGGTTTCTGCAAAGGTTGGTGAATGCGGTTTCTGGGTTCTCCCATGGGTAAAACAGCACGAGGCTGGGTTGCACTGTGATAGTCGAGAGTTCTGACAGATTTAGGAAAGGAAGAAGCTCTCTTGGGACCACAGCTTGAAACTGCAGATTGGTGTTCACCCTCTCCAGAGGATTTTGGGTTGAGGTTGACAGTCCTTATCTTTATTTGGGATTCTGGTGCCTCTGTTTGGTTCATTACAAACTTGTTTTAGAGGGGAACAAATAACATGGAATTACATACTGAGACTCCCTTGACACATCCAAGTAATTTAAAGAGATTCTGGAAGGTGTCTCATTTCTGAGTTATTTTAAAAGCTAATTAACTTACAGAATTGAAATGAATATAAGTGTGTATGTTGTAATTTTCATGGAATCACAAAATGGTTTGGGTTGGAAGGGATCTTCAAGATCATCCAATCCCAACTCCCCCTTCCCATGGGCAGGGACACCTTCCACTATCCCAGGCTGCTCCAAGCCCCATCCAGCCTGGCCTTGAACACTGCCAGGAGTGGGGCATGAATTTAAAATACAGAGATTGACATACAGGCAAAACTGAAATACTTATTGCTGAAGAAGAAACTTGTGTGTGCAGAACTCCTGGAGAAGAGCCAGAGGATGAAATGCCTGAAAAAAATCAGGTCTTTTCCTTGCAGGAAACGCAGCTTTCAGACTGTTCAGCTTTTACAAAGTAAAGTCTGGGTTACCAGATCCTGGGCGTCCTTCAAGTTGAATTTATCTGTGATGGCTTCATTGGCAGGGGGATTCTCCCTCTCTGCTCCACTCTTGTGAGACCCCCTGGAGTAATTTGTCCAGGTCTGAAGTTCCCAGTATAAGAAAGACATGGATTTGCTGATGTGAGTTCAAAGGAGAACATGGAGATGCTCTGAGGGCTGGAGCCCTCTGCTCTGGAGCCAGGCTGGGAGAGGTGGGGATGTTCCCCTGGAGAGGAAAAGGCTCCAGGGAGACCTCAGAGCCCCTTCCAGTGCCTAAAGGGGCTCCAGGAGAGCTGGAGAGGGACTTTGGATAAGGATATGGAGTGGCAGGACAAGGGGGAATGACTTCAAACTGAAGTAGGGGAGATTTAGATTGGCTATTTGGAAAAAATTCTTCCCTGTGAGGGTGGACAGGCCCTGGCACAGGTTGCCCAGAGAAGCTGTGGCTGCCCCATCCCTGGAAGTGTTCAGGGCCAGGCTGGACGGGGTTTGGAGCAGCCTGGGATCGTGGAAAATGTCCCTGTCCATGGTAGGGAGGGCAGAAATAGATTTCCAACCCAAACCATCCTATGTTTTTGGGGGTTTGTTGGGTTTGTCCTTTGTTTGTTTTTGCGTTTGTAGGTTTTGTAATTTCTAATAACTTTTGAGCCTTTAACTTGCAGAACCATCAGCTGAGCTTGAAGAGTCTTCCATGTACCCACCAGGCACTGTTAATTCTTGTAGCTGGTTTTGGTAATTAAATAAGCACTGAAGGAAGGCTGTGCACACTCCTGCAAACCACTGCCTGTAACACACAGAATATTTTGTTCTTATGCTCTCGCTTGGACCAGCATGGAGAGAAACACCTTGAGGGTTTATCTGTGTTCTCTTTATTCCTCTATGTTTATAAATATGTACACGACTGGGAAGACAGAAAGAAAAAGGAATTTTGCCAGGGAATGAACTAAATCACAGCGTAACAATACCAGGGAGGAACACGAGCAGAAGCAGCGAGGGTCAGCCTGCCTTAATGAAATTACACCGTTTGAGGTTGTTATTTTAAGAGCTTTTCCATCTCGCTGTACCTGAGCACCGGCGTCACGCTGTTAAAGCCGGGAGGCTGAATTGCTTCAGTGTGCTCTGCGACAATGTCCTGGTGCAGGAGGGAGGCTGGAATGGTGCAGGTTAACTCAGACAAGCAGCTGCTGGTGTGTTTGACAGCTGAAGTGCTGTTCCCTGTGCTCTCCCTTCCCTTGGGTAGGGGAATATCAGGAACAGTGGGATGTGCTGATTATTGCCATGTTTTAAACAGTGGCTGTTGTGCGTCTGGGCCTGAACCAGATGGACAAGAAGGCCAAGGACATCCTGGATCGTATGAAAAATGGTGTGGCCAGCAGGACCAGGGCAGTGATTGCCCATCTGTGCTGGCCACTGGTAAGGCTACACCTCGAGTGCTGCGTCCAGTTCTGGGCCCTTCATTTCAAGAAAGACATCGAGGGGCTGGAGCATGTCCGGAGAAGGGAATGGAGCTGGGGAACAACTGAGGGAACTTGGGGGGCTCAGCCTGGAGAAAAGGAGGTGATCTTCTTGCTCTCCACAACTCGCGACAGGAAGGTGTAGCCAGGTGGGGTTTGGTCTCTTCTCTCAGGGAACAAAGCAGGACAAGAGGAAATGGCCTCAAGCTGCACCAGGAAAGGTTCAGATTGGACATCACGAGGAATTTCTTCATGGAAAGGGTTGTCAAGCATTGGAAAGAGCTGCCCAGGGAAGTGGTGGAGTCTCCATCCCTGGAGGTGTCCAAGAAACAACTGGAAGCACATCAGTGCTCTGGGCTGGTTGACAAGGTGGAGATTGGTCAAAGACGGGACTTGATGATCTTAAAGGCCTTTTCCAACCTAAATGATTCTGTGATTCTGGGAATTACATTGTTCATAAAGTGCTTTGTTAAACTTGCTGCTATTTTTTTCCATTTCCCCCTCCCTTTATTTTATTTTATTTTTTTTTTTTTCTGTGAGTAAGTGATGGTTTGGAACGAGTGCACTTACATTTGGTTGCCATGGCGTGTGCCTGAAGCCGGGTACAGCTCCTAGAAAGCACAGCCTTGACTTTGGGGATGGATGGCCCAGCTGAGATCCCGGAGAGCTGATTGCAGTGCTCATCTGCCTGCAGCAGCCCCGGGAGCAGGAGGCTCTCCTGAGGACACCCTGCACTCCATGCTGGGATGAGGGACAGCTCGGTGCCTTTCTGAGGGAAGCCAACACGGAGACATCTCTGTCGCTGTGTGATGCCTTCCCCAAGATAAATGCCACGGGAAACCTGCAACGCTGGGCAAATTTGCTCTGCCATATGCTTGTGGAGGAGTGTTTTTCTGAAGCTTTTATGTATGACTGGTAATCATAGATTGGTTTAGAGAGACATTTCTGAACGTGTGAAGGGAAAGGAAGGGCAGCATGGTAATTTGAATTAATTGTAGTGTTTATCAAGTCAACATCCAGTGGAGACCAAATCATTATGTAGTCTCTTATTTTGCGTGTAAAAAAGCATAATAACTGAGTAATGAATCCAAGGTCAGAGTGAAAAAACGGGGTACACCTCCAACATCTAAAACATTTTAAGTTCTTATCTCATAATATGTGAAATGGCTCTGGAAGCAAACCGTAGTGGGGTGGGTTTTGCTTGTTTGTTTGTTTTTCCCTTTTAGTCTGCAAATAGAGGCGTGGAGATAGTTCTTTGTGCTGCACAGAGCTGAGAACAGCCAGCAAAGACAAAAATTCCGGTCTAGCACATGCATTAGGAAAAATTTCTTCACTGAAAGAACTGCATTAGATTGGAACAGGCTGCCCAGGGCAGTGGTGGAGTCACCATCCCTGGAGGGATTTAAAAGATGTGTGGATTTGGCACTTGGGGACATGGGGTAGTGGTGGCCTTGGCGGTGCTGGGGGAAGGTTGGACTCGATGATCTTAGAGGGCTTTTCCAACCTGAAAAAATTCTCAGATTCTGTGATTATTGTGGTAGGAATTCGTGTTTTAAGACCTTTGGCTCCCTGACTGGAGGCAGGAGAAGAACGAAGACGCAGAGCCTTGCGCAAGAAATCTGCGAGCCGTGACCTGGACCTTCATCCCCTGGTCATTGTTATTTTTAACATCAAATCCAGAGGCACCAAACGGTGCCTGGATGCACACCCTGAAACAAAAGGGTTGAGTTGCTGATGCTCAGTCACATCCTTCTCCAAAAATCCTGCCAGCACCGATGGGATAATTGGCAGTTTAAAGGATTGCTCTGTTTCCCTCTGCTCCATCACCTGCACGACCACGACAAACAGAAAGTCAATCAGGGGGTCCTGTACGTACAAACTGCCCCTCCTCCTCGGGGAGCTGAGCTCTGTCAGTCTGGGTGTTGGAAAATGCAATGTACAGATTGAGGAGCAGCAAATGGAGAAGATTTTTGGCTGGTCTGGAATGAAAAAGTGGATATTTTACCCTCCTGACACATGATGAAGTATCTTTTGGTATCTAGAGACAGCACTGTCATGGGACTGGGCTGTTAATTTATTACGTGAACGATGGTGGTATCGGGCTGTGCTTATCCGAGCTAAGCCTGTTTTAGTGATCAAAATCTTGAACTTGGAATTTAGGGAACAATTTTGGATTAAATCAAGCAAAGGGACAGAATCTCTTTTGTAGAGGATTTGTAGAATCAACATTGATTAATTGGACTCACAGCAATTATCCACTGATTAAAGTCAGTTGGGTTTTAGTGGTTTATTTTGGTTTGGGTTTTTTTTTTCTTTTTTTTTTTTTTTTTCCCTCTTCTAAATAACTTTATTATATCTTCCATGAAGGTTTTAAAACCAAAAAAATAAAAATAAGACAGGTGGAGAGCCTTTGGTTTCCACCTCATCAAAAAGAAACGTAAGTTTTGGTGACAGAAGATCTGTAAATATTTTATAGAATTCAGCCGGGAATCCATCTGGACCAGATTTCTTTTTTTAGCCTTTCATTCTTTGATAATTTGTCTTAATTTTATTGGCGGAGTGCGGCTACCTCAACTTTCTGAACTGAGTGTTTGGACATGGATTTTAAAACATTTCCCTGCAAAACAATGGCCTGGAAGAGGCAGCTTTGTCCTTTGAGCAATTTAAAGTGGGACTACCCCTCCGTGCTGGGGCTGCTCACCCTCTGGTTTTGCACTGCAAAGATTTATTCTGAATTTTCTGCAGTGTGTAAAGGCCTGGCAGAATTTAATTGGTGCAGTGGTTTATGACACCTACTTGAAATAACAGCAATAGCTCCTGATTTTTATGGGCGTGTAATCATTAGGGGCCACATTCTCACACCTTTCATGGAAAACATTGAATCCTTGGAATAAGGAAGCACAAAGAAGGAGGCACTACTGGATTTGAATAAATATTTCTGATCTCGTTGTGCAACCCATTAGACACAACTCCCTGCACCCTCCCAGTGCTCCCGTGATCTTAATTGCCTGAATTGTTTGTGGTTTTATTTGACCTTAAACTATTTCCTTTATGCTCCACGTGCAGTGTTTTTATTTGCCTATTAATAGTGAAATTGGGGGTTGATTTGGAAGGTACAACAGATGAGCTTTTCTATCTTTAAATTTAAAGGCAGTTTTCATTCTTGCATAGCTGATGTGTCTTTTGAGCATTATTTTTTTCAAGTTTATTGTGACTTAATCGGGTTATTTATCAAGGGGAATGCAAATCATGGAATGGTTTGGGTTGGAGGAGACCTTAAAACTCGAACAGTTCCACCGGCCCTGCCACAGAGAGGGACACCTTCCACTGGATCCGGTTGCTCAGAATTCCATCCAACCTGGCCTTGGACACTTCCAGGAGTGGGACATCCACAACTTTTCTGGGAAATCTCTTCCAGGTCCTCACCACCCTCACAGGGAAGAATTTCTTCCCAATATCCAATCTAAATCTGCCATCTTTCAGTTTGAAGCCATTCCCCTTTGTCCTATCACCACATGTCCTTGTAAAAATGTTGCAGAGGAGCCATGAGCTTGTGAGTGGTTTTAGAAACAGAAGGAAAAAAAATCCTTGGACTTTCCGTAATGCATCTTCAGATGAGCTTTATGTGCTCAGGGGCTCAGCAGCCACCACATCCCCTCCCCTCAGAGTCTTCTAGACCCCTTAGATCCTCCAGTCAGATAAGAGGAGAAGCAAAAAAACCTCTGGAAAGGCCAAAACTCCTCCTACTTTTGTCCAATTAATTTTTGCCCAATTAATTTTTGCCCAGAGCTTCTTTCATCGCCTTTGTCACTTTATTTTTTGGTGGTAGTGACAAATCTCCTCAGTTCACCCCTTCTTTTGCGGACATTTCTTTTCCTCCATAAACTGTTCCATGCTTTTCACCTCATCCTTGAATTTTCAGTTTCATTTTCCCCATCAAAACCCTTCTTGCTGTCACTGGCACCTTGCAGCTGTAATTTCCATGGATTATTTTGTGTCTGTGTAGGTTTGGATGGCTTCCCGAAGCTTTGAATGTAACACAAGCAATAGAACATTTGAAATACAAGTTCTTTTGGTCCATGGCCCAACTCCATTACAGAGGTCTCCTTCCTTTTGTGTTTTATTTTCAGAGTGGTGCTTTCTTCCCTTTGAAAAAGATTTCTGAGGCAAAAAAAAAAAAAAAAAACCCAAAAAACAAACCAGTTGAAACCCTGGCTGATGGCTACAAAGGGCGAAAGGAAACAATTCTCAAATGTGGATCCTATTGTTTATGTAGAGTCAAGTCACTAAAAACACCCACCAAACAATAAAATAATGGGACCAGTGAGATTAAACAAGCTGGGATGGAGAATATAAATATCAAGTGTGAGAGTCTGTATTTCTACTCAGTATTGATGCTGGAATGGGAATTCCTGGGTGGTGGAAGTTCTGTGGTCACCAGCTGAGAGCAGCTACAGCAGAAGAATCTCTCAGCTCACCTTCTTGGGACCTAAATATTTTTATACCTTATAACCACCTTAATTCACGTTCATCCCTAACAGGGATGCAATTACACGATGTAATTACAGCATTTCTGTGCAGAGCAGTAAAATGAAGCACAACACAGATGCATCCTTTGCACGCCCGTCATCAGGTGTGAACTTGGCACCTCTTCTTTGTTCCTTGTGCTCGTTCCTGCCTTTAGTCTCCAAAATCTTCATAAATTCACGGATGGATTTAGATTTGAGCTGCCTGGACACAGAAGGATGCTCAGCCACGAGCCCTTGGTGTCTAACAGGCCTTTGTTACTCTTGGTTTCTCCTTTCTCTCCTCTCTTGGGTGATGGAGATCTGGTTAGCTTCAAACCTGGCTCTTAGGGCTGGGTCTATCCTGGTTTATAAGTCCAAGTTACTGGGCCTGAGTGGAGCCATCCTCACCATGGCCTTGGAGAGAGGAAAGAGAGCAGCTGACCAGAAGAGGTGAATTTCAAGCAGCCTGGCAGCTCTTGAACTTCTGGTTTTGTGCTTTCCTGAAGGATTTCCTTCTGGAATTGTCACAGGAGGAGATGGACTGGATCAGGACAGGTGTGTCCATGCAAAATGAACCAAAGCCAGGCTGGTTTTGAAGAACATGAGAAAAGGGCAAACAGGGCAAGGCTTCTCCCACCGTTTTCCCATGTTCCTTCAGTCAGAGGTGGTATATTTAATATCACATGTGTGGATGTTCTTTGTAGTGCATGGACACAAACACACGTAGCTGACCAGGCCGAGGAGCCAAAAAGGAGAGCCAAATGAGAGAGCCAAAATGAGAGGCCAAAGAGAGAGGGCAAAAAGAGAGAGGGCAGAACTCTCTGACCTTTATTTATATGTTTTTAAAAATCACCTTGGATTGGAGGTAGAAATTACCACCTCTTCAATCACACTGGTCAAAGGAAAAAGTCTATCATTTTTCTCCGCCTAAGAGAATGGAATGAAAACAACAAAGACAGTTAACAAAAACATGGATAGTTAGCAAAAACATGAATAGCTAGCAAAAACCATGGCTATGTTTACAGCAGCATGCGTGAGAAAGTACTACAGCAAAGAGAAACATTGAAAAACTGCAAAACTCAAGACAACACACACGGTGTATTTTTGTTTTTCAATTTTCCCTCCTTTTCATAGTCCTGTTGCATTTTTAAGCCCATGTAAGGTGTCAGGATACGGAACAGCCTGTGGCATTAAGTTCTTGCTCAATTAGACTTTACATGGAGGGGTATCTTCTTATCTTCCTTTCCTTTCCTTTCCCTTTCCCTTTCCTTTCCTTTCCTTTCCTTTCCTTTCCTTTCCTTTCCTTTCCTTTCC
>VYZT01075188.1:0-12597 GCA_013400735.1 Pomatostomus ruficeps | reverse complement strand
CCAAAATTTGTCTCAACCCGGGATGTATTTTTTTCTTTATGTGTAGCAGCAAAGAGTCATACTATCTGTTGGGGTTAATCAAAATGCAAATCAGACCCGCAACTCATGACACCACGTCAAGATATAACTGTAAGTTGCCTTGTTCATGGAATAAATCTCTGGTATGGTAAGAATATGAGCTGTTTCGAATGTAACATTTTGACAAATGAGCTTTTCAACAAGAAGCCTTTGATTTTCCTCTTCTGTACTTGTACAAGACTATGATATCCAAAGTTACCACCATAACAAAATTTGCTTATTGCAAATAAGGCTGCCAGACTAGGAAAACCTATTCTTAGAACCTTGAAGTTGTCCAGAAACTCAGATCAAATTATGAAAATGGAAAGTGAAAAAAAAACCTGCCAGATTTTATTAAGAATGCACTGTTGGGAGGTTAGTTCCTACCTGGTGAGTCTAGTGAAAAAACCTGTCATATGTATAGTTTTTCAGTTTTATTAAGGGTTCTTAGCTTTACACTATTTGTTGAGTGGTACGTTTGGTTTCAATTAAGTGGCAATTTGCTTTACATGCTCTTCCTAGATGGTCTTGGAAGACCAGTTGTTTTATTGAATAGAAACACTGAAAAAGACCAGGCTTGAAAATAATTTTAAAATTTCAATGTAAAAAGACAGTGTATGATTTTACAAGTTGCACATTTTTTATTGAGAATATTACAGCCCTTTACAGGTGATTTAATTAAAATTTTCCATGAATGTAAGGATGCATCATCACTATATATAGCCAGTGTATAGGAGTTCATTCATGCTTCTCTCTTTGCCCATTCCTTGAGATGAAAAAGAACCTTCTAGCACTGTAGAATTGTACTAAAAAAAAGATAATTAATCCAACTGGAATTCAGATTTATTAGTGGGAACCCAGTGCAAACTCCATACACTGTTTGACTCAGAACACCAGCAGAAGAACCCTCGATCTGCCACTAAATTTGAATGTAAATGTATTCTACTGATGTAAGAGGAAGATTCATGAGGTGTCTATTGCACTGGGATTGAACCCCACAGCATCCCCTACAGAGAGCACAGCATGTCTCCTGCCTGGGAGGTGCTTTTCAGCCTGTCCACTCAGAAGGTGGCTGCTGATGTCACAGCTGGGTTTCCCTGTGTCAGGATGCAGTTGGTTCACTGCAAATCTGGGCTCAAGTGCAGTGATGTTTCTCTTGCATGAACAATTTTGAGAGTAGGGCTTATGGCAAACCAGGAAGCAAAATGAGTCACCAAAAACAACACAAAAAATTATTTTTTCCATGATTTAGAATCCTTAACTTCAGCTATTGTCGCCTGTAAAACCAACCAAGTCCCCCTCTTAAGCATGCCAATAGGCAAAAATTATGCTGGCCACTTGAATCCTTAACTGCAATTATAGTTATTGTCAATGTGGTTTGGAGGACTGCTTTCCTTCCAATTCCTATGGAAAAGAACATACCAATTCAGTGTTCATGATTCCTTCTGTACAAGGCAAAATATTTAGGGGATCAGAATAAACAACATCTGTTTCCTGTAGTGGAATAGAAGGAAAGAACACCTTCAATTCAAACATATTCTAGGTCTCTGTTTTAATTTCCTGGATGTCTTTAAAGAAGGCAGTTGGCCTTTCTCTGCATAATTTTCCCTCCTGGAAAGGGAAGATAAGGAGTTTTTTTTTTTTCTCTTACACTCCAGTGTACTAAATTTTTAAAATATTATCTTAACATAGCATTAATAAAAGTAAATCTCCCACTCTATAATTAGATATAAAGCAACTTACCATTTTGTTTTACAGAATAAACCTCTCACATTCTTCAAAGGTTTTATTATGACTAATTTCAAATGCTTTATCTATTCTTTTTAGCTGCAAAGTTATGCATAAAAGAAAGCTTGATTTTACTTCACAATTTGGTACTGTCTGGATATTTTATTTAATTTTCTTACTCTTTCACAGATGATAGTAGTTACAGTCATAGGTAAAAGAGTCTGTATGTACATATGAGGGTGGTCCTAAGCAGGAAGCCAAAGCAACATGTCATGCATGCATCTGGAAGGATTGGAAAGAATATACAATGTTTTTTTCCTTATGATAGATGTTTGTACTATTGCCTTTACTATCTTAATCACATACTTCATAACTTTAGTAAATAATCTACCTCATTCAGAAGTCTTTTTTAATTTTACTGTTTATCTTAGAAATATTTAATATATTTATT
This sequence comes from Pomatostomus ruficeps, assembly GCA_013400735.1. Classification (NCBI taxonomy): domain Eukaryota; kingdom Metazoa; phylum Chordata; class Aves; order Passeriformes; family Timaliidae; genus Pomatostomus; species Pomatostomus ruficeps. The sequence continues at coordinate 10,361 of VYZT01075188.1, read as the reverse complement.
TTATTCTCCTCTGAAAGACTGGAAGCTGTCTGCAATTATCCTTGCTCTTCTAAGGTGCTAGCTTTGGAGCCTGGATTTTTTTCTCCTTTTTAACTTGAGGTATAGTTCACATCTTTACATCATCCAGAGTTTTCACATAAATCCCTTGTTATTGTTGGAACATCTTTGTTCTTATCTTTCCTCTTTATCTGGCAGATTGCAATGAAGTTTTTAGATTGCAGTTGTGGCCTGTAGTTAGTATGTGGGGCAGCAGCAGCACACAGACCAGAGGCTCTGAGCACCTTTGCAGCTTAAATTCTTCCTTCTGTGATGAGAGAAAAAAGAACTCAATTGCTGAGGTATTTCTTTCAATCTTGTGGTTTTGGATGGTATGATACTATCGACATTAGGAACTGAGAAATAATTTCTAGTACTTTCAGTTTTTTCATGTATGTCTTATTTTTTCTTTCCTAATAATAAGAACAATAACAATAAAAATATTCAATATAAAAAGGAAAAGCCAGCAACAAATACAAAATCAAACAAATAAGATCAATAACTCTTCAACAGCTTGTGGTCTGAAAATGACAATTCCCTGTCTTGTCTGTCATGATTTCTTTGTGACTGGAAAGATGACAGTTAAAAATATTTTTTAGTTCTGTTTTTAATACAAACTGGATTAAAAATTACATAGTTCCATTAAAGTTTCAGTACCAACAGTGCAAAACTGAAAAAAAGCTGTGAGCAGAAAGAATAAAGTCACACCAAAGAATACAGCAGATTGATCAGCATGACCCACAATATAAAGGCAAATGCAAAGACAAAATGAATTTAGAGTTTGGACCCCCTAAACATCTGCGTCTATTCTGTACATTGCAAAAACTCAAGATGCTTTCCAGATCAAGCTTGTTGAATTTTCAAGTGAATAGGTCACTGTTTCTCAACTTTCTGAGCAGTATTTAATCTCAGGTCTGGTTGTTTTGTTATTTTTGCAATATCTTTTTGGGGAATTACTACTTCTCTTTGGATATATTGAATACTTAGAAAAATTTCAGATTTGTTTGGGAGATTGATGAATGTCTAATAATTCTCAAAATACATTTCCATGCAGCAAAAAACATACTCTAGACAATTTACTTTTGATAAAGTTAGCTAAAATGATTTCAATAGAATACAAAATACTAATTATATAAAAATAGTATTTTTTTCCAAAATGGTCTAAAGGAAAACAAATCTGATCTTTGGAGAAGAAGATTGTGTTTTAAAATCATCATAATATTTTCTATGAGTTTTTACACAATGACCAGTATCCAATGGTATTGATATCTATAAAATAGTGAAAATAATTTACAGGTTAAAGATACATAGAACAAATATAGTCAGTACTACTACAAGAAGAATAGGTGATGATTGCAATAATAATGATATGTCATGATTTTCAACTTTATAGTATGGAAAAAAAGAAGAAAATAAGGTGTAAAATGAAAAATAAACATGTCAGAGCTCTATAGAATATATTTAAAGGTACACTGTCTTCATTATATTTCTTACCAAGATGTATTGTTCAGAGTAAAAGAAAACAGTAATTTCTCCCTTTTATGTATTTTCCTTACAAAAGTCCTTTTCACAGGGTTTTCAGATGGAACAGCAAATGGAAATTCCACATTCTTTAAAGCAATAATCTATCAATGACCTTTATGGGTTCTTTCCAACTCAAGGTATTGCACAAGTCTATGATTAAAAAATGACCCAACAACTTTTGTATAATCAAGAAAATGCAAAAAAAAAAAAAAAAAAGGAAGGCAGAAGAAAGGAGTTCAATTTTTCCAGTCTCAGATGACAATTGAAGCTTAAACTGCAAAATTTACTTCAGATGGAACCTCACTTTCAGCACGTACCTTGAAAATTGAGTTACTGAAAACAAAATTAAATAAATTTAAAAAAGAATTTTAAATCATGTCCTGTGAGCTATGGGAAGAGTAGCAACAGCATTATTAAATATGATCAGGGGCATGTATTACCTGTGAGACTGGGGCTGCATAAAAAGTCACCAAAACATAATTTATGCAATATAAAATTGTTAATTTTCTTAATTGTTCATAAGAAATTACATAATAACCAAAGTCTTTTTTGTAAACACGTAAAACTAAGGAAGGTAGTATGGAAATGGATGATAAATTTAAAACCATATGTTCTTATTGGTGTAGGTATGTCAGGAAAATGTGGCATGATGGAGTACCTCTAAAATATGAGAAACTTTGATTTAGCTGTGATACCAGAGCCTAGTGAAGAATTCTTTTCTGTAACTTTTTCTATTTCCATTTTCTCAGCAAAGGCATCAGGAGCTATAGCATGTACTGATTGAATGACAGGACTAAGAAGCTTAGAGTGACTCTATTAGCAATGTGTTCTTTTAATCCACCCCAGCTCATATTCTAGCACTCCATGGTACAAATCCGTCTTGTGCTCAGGCTAATGTGGGGTCTGGGCTGCAGCACATATAGCAAACTCACTAGCTTTAATTTGGCTTGCTAGATAACAGTGAGACTTGAAACCATGGGTATCTGAGCAAATATATTCCCAACAGTCGTAACCAGGGTTGTGCAGGCAAGGCTCGTATTTTACTAATTGAGGAATCATGGTATAGGTGTGTCTACATTTTCACTGTTAGTCTGGAAACAACCTGTGGAGCTCTATATCGGCACCCAACTTCATCTGCCATGTAACTGCTAAGGCACTGGCCTGCTTTAGAATCGTATCTAGTTTAGCATGAGACCCTAACTTAGGCAAAGTCAAGATTTGCCTGCCTTTCTTTAAGTAAAAAACCACTGTATGAGACTACAGAATAACTTTCAGCTATTTCTATATTATAGATACTTTCTCTAATTCACGTTTTCTTTACAATTAAGGAAAAAGTTTTGTGTTTGCTTATAAAACTGCTAACAGGATTCAAAGAGCTTCAGAAGCCAACTCAAATATATTTTTTACATCAAAAAGTAAAATCCAGGCATTTTCTAAAACTATGAACAAATTCTGTGATTCTGTAGTTATAGAATATGCCCTGCATCAGGCTGAAGTCCATCTTCAAGACTGATTGGTCAGGAGGGGGAACAGTATTCTTAACTTTCTCACAAACAGGGCAGGTGGAGCTCAGCTGGCTGTTCTGCACAGCATGGAGCATCCAGAGTGCGAATGCTCCCTGGATCTGTAATGAGCTGCTCAGACGTCTGCTGTGACTCAGTGCAGTGAGGAAAAGATCAGGAGCCTGAGTGCTGTGCAGCCCACCTCAGGTCTGACCTTACCTTTGCGAAGTGAGGGAGACTTTTGTCATTGGCTTAAACAAGAGGAGGAGCTCTATAATGCAGTGGGCACTTGGCTCAGGATTAGCCTCATCTAAAACAGTGCAGCATATACAAAGATCTAAGATGAGAATTTTTTAAAAAACAAGCAGTTCATCCTCCCACAAAGTATTCAATTTATATGAATTTAAGAGATATGCCCTTCATAATAAATGTCTTCACCATAACAGGAAATATGCTCATCAAAAAAGGCTCATCAGTTGGGGGCATAACAGTGGAAAGCATGAAAAGTTCTGCCTCTTTCTGCCTTTTAACTATTGGTGTCCATTATATTTACAATATAATTACTACACAGAAGCTGGAGATTCAAGCATGATCAATTTTGCCCTCTGAAAAAAGAAGTAGACCTCCTCCTTCTAGTCCCATGAAAACCATGGATTTTTCAAAATGTATTGAATTGCCAGGGTACTGCTAAACTATGCTTTCAGGACACAAGTCAATACTTAGTACTCAATAAATATATATGTCATTTTATCCTTAAATTATTGACACACAGAATAAGAAAAAAAGCAGGTTGTTTTGTTTTTTCAGGATAAGGATCTGACCTCCTTTTGCATGTTTGTTTATGTAACATCTGACACTGGGATTTTTAAACACTAAAAAATCATACAAAGCATATAACTTATAAATCCTTGCACACAAAAGATTTACAACACAGAAGATTTAACTGTGAAACAAAGCTTCTGCAAGAAATGTTTACCTTTTTATATTAGCTATTATCAAGAAAATGTGATTTTTCATTGATATCAGGATATTAAATTGTCTCAAATTCATTCACACCACCAAGCAAAGGAGTGTTCTGGCATTGGCTCTATTTTGATGAATGTACAATGTTTCTTTTTATTTCTTTTTGTTTGTTTGTTTTCTGAAAGCAAAATGAGAAGTAGAATATGAATCAAAAGGAGAGAAAATGTTAAACTTTGCAAATAAAGCTTTATTGCTGCATTTTTATGTTCAGTTTTGCTGCAAACTATGATCTTTATAGTTTTTGATTTGTTTACAGACAGAGTTTCTAGCATTGGCACCCTGACATTTGTGTTTAATATAAGCACTGTTTCATGACACCTTATGGAGAAAACACTGAAAATAAATAAAGACAGAAGATGCGCATTTTTAAAAAGCCACTGTTGAATATGTGCAAATGGGATTTCATAATGGCCATTTCAACAAAAGACGAAATGTGTTTGTTTGAATCCATGAAGCATTTTTCCTTCCCTCCCCTTAAGATACAACCTATTTCATGTAGTTCAGCTGAATAAATTTTGTAGTGGTATAGAATTGAGAAATGCCAGCATTAAAACTTTAATAAACACAGTGTTGAGTCTTTGAAAATGAAGCTGTCAACCATGGTTTAGCAGGCATGGCACATTTTGGAAAGAAAAATAACAGAGTAGGACAAAAATAGTTTAAAGCCTAATTTTTCTTGCAAAGCAGAATTTTATTTAATGCTTGTTGTTTTTTTTCCTATTCACTACTAACTTAATTTGCTTCCTACCATAGATAATGGTCCTGAGGTGCACAGTTTTGTACTGTATTGTATATGATTGATTAGAACTGAAGTCTGACCTGCTGTGTGCCATTTCACAGTGGCTTCTCTTCTCCTTTGCAGTCTGCTAATACCAGCCTGACAAAGCCTTGCCTCCACTGGTTTGGGTTTACTGTTCCTTCTAAAAAGAAAGATTTTTGAGGAGTCAGAAAGCCTGTCTCAGATTTGGAATTCTTATTTTGAGAGTAGCTTTTATCTTTCATGATATGTTTGGATAGGTTTCATAACCTTTTTGGAATTTAGTTTCCTATTTCTGAACAAAAGTTTGGATGAGTTTCCCTCTTCATTGGCATAGGGAAGAGGTAATGGGGGAAAAACAAGCATTTTGTTATTTTGAAATAATTTTTTTCTTTTCCTACAAATGCCATGTGAGAAAAAGTGCTCTTCATGATGGTTATTTGTTCTTAACAAATAACGAGGTATTGCATACAGAAAATGTTGCAATATACATTAAAAAGTGCAAATCATTAGAACAATACCCCCCATCTCTAAGGAAGAATTTGAGGGGGTTTATGCTGAAGTTCCAAGGGTACCAATACTGCAATACACAAAAATAAGTAGAAAATATTATTTTTTTCATTCACCTGAAGAGACTTCATGGTACTTGAAAAAGGAAAAGGGGAAAGAAAATTATAACCAGCTATTTGTTCAAGCACTAAGAAAACAAAACTAAAAATATTTTCTCTCTTCAGTTTTCACTATAGCCTCTTGAGTGTCTCATAAGCTGCTACTTCACACCTGGTTTCCTATCCTTGTGGTAAAGATCACCACCACTGACTGCCTTTAAATCCAATTTTTCTGCTGCTTTTTGGTCTTCTAGCTAGCTTCCCTTCCAAATAACAGTCGATTGCATATGTCACTGGCAAAGTATAGCTAAAATTTCATAGATCTGGAAACAGTTTAACTCCTAAAGTTTATAAAGCAGGAGCTATTGTGAGAAACAATAGAGTAGTTTGTTGGGGTTTTTCAGTCAGATCTCCCCAAGTCATTAACTATTAGAGGCTCTTAATGCCCTAATTTTGGATATCATAAGTGATATAAAGTGTTTTTAAATAGTAATGTTGGGAAGGTCTATTCTCACATCGGGTAAGTGCTTAGAAAATCATGCATTCTCACATGAATAAGAGCTTAAAAAAACAGATTAATTATTCTAAGGCAAATAATTAATGTAATCACAACTTAGAAATGAACACTTGTATAAACAGAAAGTGACTGGGTAATATCTGGGGGGTAGTCATGATTATGAGAAGATCTGGGCAAACAGAGTAAGTATTAACCAGACTGGATAGCAGCATATCAATATAGTGTCATCTGGTGCCCATAGCAGAAGAATGAAATATTCATCAGGGAAGACACATCAAATCTCCACATTGCTGATATATGTCACTCTTTAATTGTCTTAATCTAGATGCAGCTTGCATTATGTCCAGTGGCTTAAGACTGTTTATGGCATTATTTGTAACACAGTTCCTACTATCTTTCTTGTTCTGGTGTTGCTGGTCTGCCACTTGGGGCTACGAACTTGTCCCTTTCTGGCTGTATGTGGCTGTACCACTGTAGAGGGTGCTTTCCTAAACAGTTTATCAGTTTGATGTTAAGCTAAAATAATTGTACCAGCATGACAATGTAATGAAACGGAGTCTGAAAATTATCCAATCTTTTGGGAAACTGAGCTCAGCTAAAATGAGTAATGACTGTTTCCTTTCCCTCCTGTTAAAAGATCCCTAAATTTTTGCAGTGTGTATGAGATCTTCACACCATCCCTGTCACTGTGAAGGAATAGTTCCAAATATCAGTTACCAAAATTGCCTCTAAGCAATTTAAGGGTTAAAAAAAGAGATCATCTCAATTAGTGTGATGGGGAATAGAAGAGTTATGACACAATCCAGTAGCCTGGATTCTCATTTTATCTCTGCAACTGTAGTTTTCATGTGTTCACCTCAGTACTTCTATGTTATCTTAGATTTTAAGTAGAGTATAAGTTTGGTCTAAGCCCAAAGCAAAAATAAACGCAGGCAGACAAAAATCATAGCAGACAGGACATGCAATGTAATGATATCAAGCAAAGCTCTCTTGAGACTTAAAGTCTAAATCCCATTCAGTTATTCATTCCAGAGCTGAAGTAGTCCCTTAGAGAAGAGCATAAGGTTAGTGTTAGGTCTATGAGGTTATGTAGATGTACTCGGAAATTATTTATTAACTCAAGGGGTATATATGTGCAGTTACACATTTCCGTTCACCCGTCCTTCAGTTTAGACACAGAACTTCATAGAGATTGTCTGGAAAAGAATCAGAAGTACAAACTGAAGAAACAACAGCATTTATATTATTTGCATCATGATCTGAATGCCAGCAAACCACAGAACAGCTTCTGAAAGGCAGCTGCTTTCAGAGAGCTGGGTGTTCGAATCAAGGAGCCCACTTTGCCACTTCATTAGCCAAAAGAGGTAGGTGAGCTTTCAAGTGCATAACAACAGGCACATAGAGTTTTGGCTTCTGAGGAAGCAGGAAAAAACCCATGTCTAAGCCATCTTCATTTCAAAAATGCAATAGATGGCAGGTAACATTCATAGGCAAGATGTAGCTACAGTGCTAAAAAAGGACTTGTGAAATGATGCAGCCTCTCCTACAGAGAGTGGCACTGAGCACACAAGGCACAGTAGACAGGTAGTGGTCTGTAACCAGCTGCTTCTTCCTCTCCCCACTTCTGCAAATCCTGCCCTAGTTTCTCATCTAGCACGAGGCTTGTATAACAGGCTGCTGCATTCCCACTTTTCAGCAGAATCTGAAATTGCTTAATATGGGGTTTACTGGGGAGGGGTCTCAAGTAATTTGGATTTGAAATGGTAAATCTATAAGTGATGATGGTAAGCTCAGACAATAATTCTGCAGTCAGTAGACACAGCAGAATTGAAATGGTCCTCGCACAGCAGTATTGCTACATGCAGAAATTGATGTTAATGAAACAGCATTCTGGGACTGTGAACTCTATCAACAATTTACAGGCAAATGCTCATAGTAAAAGGCCTAAATATGGTCTTTATTACAGTTTCAGGTTGCTTCCCTTCATCTGTTACAGCCACCCTCCTGCAAAGCAGAAAAGTATTCCCTCTCCTTTAGGTTCTCTCCAAGAGATGAAAATAAACCCGGTGATGAAGTGTTGCAACCATTTCCAATGAGATCTTCACAACAGCAAGAGACATTATCATACTGATTGCACTGAAGGTGCTGATTGCACTGTAAACCATTACAGACATTTTGTCCAAAACTGGTGGTTTTTTACAGATATCATATGTAAGTTACAACCAGCCTGAAAAGACAACCAAAATAATAGTGTTCTCTCAAATATTTTTTGTAATTTTAAACAAATATAGTAGATTAGGTGATGAATCATAGAACCATCTGTATGTTAATTTTTGTCATATTGCACTATATATGATCCCATGAACTAGAAGCTTCTAATGCTGGAGTGGTGACTGATGACTCTTGATTATCCTTGAAGTTAGCTCTCCCCAAAGACTCTTACAAGGTAGCAGAAATGGATGCCCAAAGCATGTGCTGTAACCTAATATAGCCTGAAAATCTGCTATCACCTCAGTCATCAAAGCTCATCTAAACTGCGGCAGAAAAACTTACAGATTGTTTTCTGCAGATAGTGCAGTATTTTCACACTACAGCTGGACACCAAATTTACTCTGTGTCTTTCAAGACACCTCTAGAACAAACTAGAGAACATAGCTTTTCATTTCATTGCTCTTGCTTCCTTTTAATCACTTCTTTCTTTTTTTTTCTAACTGTGGTTTACTGTCCTAATTTCTTTAACACTTCCCTTGGTTTCTATTAAGTTCTCCAAAAGGTTTATGTGCTTTCTTGCTAGACAATTTCTTCCCAGTTCCCACAGCTCTACTTTTAATAACATTGATACATTTCTCTGTGTATTTCTTGGTCTACATTTCTTCTGGGTCTTTGATTTTTCACTGCAAATGGTGACTTTTATGAAGTCTTGTTATCACTGCCACAAATTCACTGCAGAAAACCATCAGCCCAGCTGCTAAATATGATCCCAGAGTATTACAAGGTCTCCAGTGCCTTTATTAATACTAGTGTATATATATAATTAAGTCCTTTTGTACATTTTTAAAATACCTGCTGAAGATACAAAAGACATTAAATATAAAATCTTTTTCCTAGTATCACATAATCTGATCTATTTTCAATAGACTTAAAATAAGGTTTACTCTACTCTTTTGTCATTAATTTGCTGTGTGTGGGGTTGTCTGACATCTATTTCTTTCTTCATGTCTTGGTTTTAACTGGTGATAAAAAGGCTGGGAAAATATGGGTTATGCTTAATTAAAATGTCATGCTAGTATTCTCACTGCATTATCTTCTAAAAATATGCCATGTAACCAATCAATTTGGAATAGAAGAATAAACTGAACAAGACAGACTGATATAATGGATTGTATTGATCCAATAGTGCCGGGTACCACAGTTCTGATAGACTGGAAATACTCATACTCAGTCACTCCCATAGATACCATAATCACTGTCAAACTCTTTCTAGAAAGGAAATCAAAGAAAACAATATATATATAGCCCACATGACAAAATTACCAAATGATTTTGTCTTTATTTTGATGCAATGTATGACAATAGGCCACTTGTGTTGTAATACCAATGTATTTTTGAAAGAACATCAGGACACCACACCGGAGCAAGGAAGGGAAAGATGGCTCCTGTCCAAAAGAGCATTCATCCTAGCACAAACAGTGTGAGAATTGTTAAAAGAAATAGTGATTAAACATACTTTAGCAATCAGTGACTACAGGAACTTGAAGTCTATATACCCACCATGTACTCATCACTGAGTGGTTTGTACCAATCATAATGTAGCTGCATTTTGAAAAGAGATTACAAGAAGATTAGTAGTATGGTGTTCTAATTTTCTTACAGAGAGTACATTCTGTGCATAAAGACTGTGCTGGAAGAAAGTATAATAGTGTTTATGAGAAAATTTGACAAATGGGCAATCTAGGTGAACAGAGTTGGCAAGGTGGCACTTGATAAGATTTAAATCTGTTGTGCTAAGGAAGCATCTGCTATGGAATGGCTCTCTCACAATGAGCTCTATTAATAACTTAGATTTGCCAGTGGCATATGGTGTTACAAAAATATATTTGAACGTTCACTTAGTTGCATACTAGACTGCCACAGAAATTAGACTTGATTAATGTTGCCGGTGGGACTACTACAGATTTTCAAGTTGCCTCTAGTTATTCATCAGGTGCCCCATGTCAGTCTGGGACTTCTATGAAAGCAAGACACTTAGCATTATGCTCACAGCCTTACATCTGTATCAGTGCTTCTGTAGCCTAATAATTTTTTGGTAACATTTTGTTTTGTTTTCTTTCTGGTTTGTGGTTTTTCGGGGTTTTTTTGGGGCTGGGGATGGTGGGGGGTTTTTTTGTTTGTTT
>VYZT01075131.1:0-13450 GCA_013400735.1 Pomatostomus ruficeps | reverse complement strand
GGGTTCTAATGCCTTACAACACAAGTGAATGTGAGTAAATAACAAACTGAAGCAAGATTCAAACCTGCACAAAGGATGTCTGCAGCATCAATCCATTCATTACCACCAGCTTCCCCTCCAAGCCAACATCCCTGATTTTCACTTATGGAATACCATCATCTTTACAACACCTACCAGCGTCCAAATCCCACTGGAGAGCCTGATCTTTATTCTGTCATGTGTTGTACTGAAATCAGTCTGTTTCCAGGACATACACTTTCAAGAAGGAAATGCACAGAAATGATATGAAAGGAAGGAAATAGATATTGAATACTTTGTGCTGGCATTTAATGATCAAACAGGAAAATGTGTTAAACCTTTCATCTCTATATGTGAAAATTTTGTAGTAGTTTTTAAACTCTCATTCCTCTGTTTGGAACCTATCCCAGCTAACTTATACACATTCACTATATTAGTATCTGGGAGTCCACCCCACCCCAACGGCTTTCAACTTGAAAGCCCTCTGAGAGCAACAGGAGAGTCATGCCAATGAGAATGCTGGCACAGAAGAGGCTGCCCAGCATAAACTTGCAGATAGGAACAAAACACTTCAACCTAACACACATGAGCTGGGGCCACAGTGGCAGGACATAGTGACAGAGGAAAGAAAATCAAGGCATATTGGGCACAGCAGCACACCAGGTGTGTGAGCCGAGCATCTGTGAATGAAGGATAATGTTGTACTGCTGCAGATTTATTATAGCTTCAGAGGCTAGATATGGGAAATACTCTTTCCTCTCAGCTCAGTCAGAGCAACACTGAATAGTGTAATTGTCTGAGCTGTGAAACAGTCCTTTTGTCAAAACCACTTTCCATTAATTGCTTGTCTGCCAAAAATGCATTGCTCATTCTGTCCTTTGCCAGATGTAATTGATGCAAATTCAGATGTATACCAAAGTATTTGTTGCATATCTTTTGTCACATCTCAGTTTGACAGCATACTATTAAAAACATTGTGCTGTGGTGTAAAAGGAAAGGCTATAGTGAGTATTCATAACTTTTGTATAAACTTATCATTTCTGATGTGTTATATTTTAGAAGATGTGAGAGTTGTCTTCTTTCCCTTTCCTCCCAGCAAACAGAGGTCAGAGCTAGGTAAGAGTCAAAACCCTGCTATGCTTTGTCAGGAGGCTAATGGACTCCAGGGCACAGGGATGGCTCCTTGCTCTCAGCTGACACTACGGTGAGGGCTAGCACCTGGGGAGAGTGCTCAGTGCGCCAGGGCAGTGCATCCCTTCATGCTTGGCTGGAGATGGCTGCACTCCTCAGAGCAGGCTGGGCATGCTTCCTAGAGCGTCCTGCTGTCACTCTGGGACTGGCCTGCCCTTTTTTATTCTAGGTCTGTTCTTAATCTCTCTGTAGCTGTTCCTATCCCATGATTTCAAACCTTAAACTTTTCCTAATGCCCACATTTGATTTGAAATGTTCTACTTGGTGCTTGCCATCTTTTGAAGAATTCTCACCTGCACTGCCTAGAGCCTTCTCATGACTGTTTTATTTTATGCATCACCTTCCACTCCAGAGAGTAGTATCACTAGTGCACTGTCTGCATAAAGCTTCACTTTGACATCAAATACAATGTTTTATTATACTGTAATTTTGTCAATTTCTGTGCAGCACTTAACAGTTAAGAGGTATCTTTTTTTAATCTCACTGTTGGCTGAACCATCAAAGCTTATCAAGCCCTGTGAGTGCCAACACAGGTCTTTTCTATGCTGTTATTTCTTGGCTAAGGCATTTCAATATTCTATATATTTTCCTAATTACAATCACTTGATCTTCTTGACACTTATAATAAGTATAGTAATCCAGCTACATGGATTTATTGTCTGAGTTGAATCTAGTTTTCTGAGAATTATCACAAGCAATTAAATGTGTCTTCTGCTTATACTCAGGGATTGTCCAGCTTTGGTAACTGGAATAGAAGGCTAGAAAGAGAGGAGAGTATAAGCTGAGTTCCTTGCTGGTGGAGGGATTTCATGCAGTGAGGCCTGAGAATGTAGTAAAATACAGTTAGATATTTTGCTTTAGAAAATGAGGGTATGTGTTGCAGTGTGCTCTGGCCGGTTTTGGTCTATCTCATGGCCAGGCTCTGCTAGGTCCCCTCCCCCCCAATATCAGTTCTCCCCACCTTGGAGAGCTCTGTATTGTGTAATCCTACACAAAGCCCACCAAATTCAAACCAATCCCCTATTGGATGTTGTACCCTCCCCCCGCCCCCTCGTGTCGGTATTTATGTATCTGTTACACGCTGTGCCAGTGCTTCCCCAGCACAATCCAGTGCCAAATAAACCATCTGGGAAAGCCACTCTGCCTTGTCTCTCCTTCTTTGGCGCGCCTGTACCATTGGTGGACTAGGTGAACCCCTACAGGAACTTTGCCAGTCCACCCGCGCCCAGAGCAGCCCCGGCAGCCCCTGAAACCGCGAGCGGACGCCCGGTGCCCCTACGGACCGCCCTGCAGCAGGTATGCACATGTCCAATAACTAGAACAGCTCTGCTGTTACCAATGAAAAGAATATCTATGCATTCTGAATTGAATGTGTCTGTATATTAGTCCATCCAGTGCTGCATTCTCTAACTCACTCACATTTCTCTCTATTCACTTGGAAAATCCAGGTTCTAGTACCAGTGATAATCCAGGTCCTAATATCCTATCAGGTAAGATTAGATCACATCACACTTTTCAGATCTTAATTGATTTTCCCCTTTGTGGTGGCCCTGCACTTCTTTCTTATATTTTCTTTATACCAGCAGTGATCTTATGCAGAAAACACACCATTGCATTGTTAGTTCTATAACATTTCCCTCCTGATTTGAAGAGCATCCAGGGAAACCCTGAAGACAGCAAATACCTTAATCTTCATTCTCACTTTTAATCCCATTCAGAACATGATTCTGCATTGTCTCTGCACCTTCCCCCTCAATAAAAATAATAACTCCTTGATAATAACATTCTTAATTTTTTACAATATTAATGCTGAACTATAACGCCTGTGTAAATTGCATCACAGAAACACTTTTTGCAGTTAGTACAAATTTTGCCTTTATTTTATGCTATCCATTACTAATTTCTGATTTTTACCTTTTTTATTGTCTAAATCCTTTATACCTTTTTTCAAATGTGTTATGTTTGCTATAGTCTAATAGCAAGGTTCCATTCCTGCAATTCATCAGCCTCCAATGGACATTTATAATCTGGGCTTCTGGTTTCATCACAGGAAGCAGTGGGTTTTGAGGAGACGAGTAAAATCAAGACCATGAGCAGGTACCTATAATGCAGTGTTTCGCCAATATTTATCTAAGCAGCTTTTAAAAATTCAGCTGTTGTGTTCTTGCTCTGTATCAGCTTTAGTGGAACAAGCTCTTTGGTTTCTTTGCAGTTTTGTACAATGTTTGAGGAACTTTCACTGCCTCACGAATGCTCTTTATTCATTATTTGTAAGTTTTCTTCCCCAGTTACTTCCTGTGCTATATTTTGTGTTGGACTGCTCATTTTTATAACAATGCATGTATAGAGGGCAATGAGTGAGGCTTTAATAAGATAATACTCCTAATGTTTGTGTCCTGCCGGGGGGCTAAACAGGCATCCCCTCTGTCAGGGAGGCAGTGCAGGTGCTGAACTCAGGCTGGAAAGTGATGAGCCACAACCTGCACAGAGTGGAGAGCAGAAGCTGAAGAGAATTTGGAACCTCCTGGCTTCCAGCTGCCTGTTCTGACAAGCCACAGGACTTTCCAGCTCTACTGGATTGCTGTAAATGGATTCTTTAAATGACCTTAAAGCACTGGTTCACAACACTCTGGAGAGACTGAATGGCATTGTTAAATTGTGTGCAGTTGAAGCAAGCATGGGCCAATTACCCTCAGCTGCCGAATCTTCCAGCAGAGCACTCCCTATCTGCATCAGCGCTCACTTTAGCAAGTTCCCAGGAATAAATCTCTTGGCACATTATACCCCAAAAAGAGAAGGAGGTGTGGGGACTTAGGGCACTCTGAGTACCCCCCTTTCCCGACAAAGCACCTCAAAAATTAATCTGAAAAGGAAGGTTGTTAAAGTCATTTTGACCCTTGAAGAATGCAAGCTGTCGGTACAATCACTTCTAACTGAAAACATCAAATATAGTTTACACCAGAAATTAAAATTCTACTTCACAAAGTTTTATCTCCCAGCAATGCAAAATGGACAAGTAATTAGCCTGTCATTTTTTGAATTGAAAAGTATGTACTGGGCAATTGCTTCATTTAATTAAAAACGACAATGTTGAAAAAAAAATAAAGAAAATAATTAGTCTTAAAAATGTGAGGTTATTCATTGAACACCTGTTACCACCCCCCCCAAAAAACCAAACCTGAACATGAGATCAACCAGAATTTTGTTTTATATTTCAGTCAGAGAAGTTGTAGTCCATTCAGAAAACAGTATAAGAGTTTGTTCAAGACCTGTGCAGAAAGTCTACAACAAGCATAAATATGATTATTTTCTCCAGCAATATCCCCAGGGATAATTTCAAACAAATGTATTGATTCATCTGTTGTTCATCTGTTGTGAATTCTGTAAGAAAATTAACAGTGACAGAAGCCTGATAGAGTCCTACTTGCCACTGTTTTTTCATCAAATCTAATGAAGGAAAGCAGAAATAATTGTACCTGCTGCTGTGTTGTTTCTCATCATAAAGGCCCAACAAGGAAAAGGTTGTTTCCTGTGAAACAACTACAATGTGCAAAAAGGATAAGCTGCTGAGTGGACACTGACAACAAAAGCAGTTTGCTTGAGGGAATGACAATGTTAGGAAGCCAAAATTAATATAAAATGCCTAGGCTTAAATACAGCCCGATCAACACTGAATCTTTTCAGGTATTTAACTGAGAGAAAATATTTGCTCATAATATTAACCTCAGGTTCTTATTTTGTGCAGAGCAGTCAGCCAGAAAGTCCAAAGAGCCACATTTCTCTCAATGAAAAATCCACCTTTTCCATTCTTACCCCTTGAAGCTCTGCTTCCTTTTCGGTTTAGATAGGCTGGGTAGAGACAGAGTGACACTCCACTACATAAGGAGTGTCACAGATGAACTTTCAAGCAGTTTATGCAGATCCTCAGGAAAAGGTAACTTCTCAGCTGGCTCTTGTTGAGGCAGAACACTTGTGTGTCAGTATTATGGTACAGAGCATTATGGTACTGAACAGTTTCTGAGCTGCAGAGAAAGTCCTTGAAAACCTTCTGCCCATTTAACTACCTAAAAACTAATTCCCAACTGCTGGAAAGAAGACAGACTATTGCTTTTTTCAGTGCTACAAAGAAGAAAAGACAGTTGTTTTTACAACTCCTTGATTGAGTAAAAAATGTCAGTGCTTACAGCAATTGATCTACTGCCAGTCCTACTTTGTCCAAGGAGCTATATCAGGAGAGGTTTAGGTTGGATTATCAGGAAAAGGTTCTTTCCCCAGAGGGTGGCTGAGCACTGGAACACCTCCCCAGGGAAGTGGTCACAGCACCAAGCCCGACAGTTCAAGGGGCATTTGGACAACACTTTTGGGCACATGGTGTGACTCTTAGAGTGTCCTGTGCACAACCAGGGGTTGGATTCAATCGATTATCCTTGTGGGTCCCTTCCAACTCAGGGTATTCTGTAATTATAAAATAAAGAAAAAATTCCTAATAGCTCAATGTAAGTTTGGGACAGATCAACTCCTGCAATTATCATTCTGAAAACACAAGATTTTCATTGTCCAGCATCAGAGGTACGATTTCTTCTCAGAAAATATTTGGTAGAGACCTGCAAGCTCAAGAAACTCAAGTTACTCAACATTTCCAAATACTGGAAGTCAGGGAAACAGTTTCAGTTTCACCATCGATTCCTTCACCTCTCTGTCCCTTGGGCACTGTGGCTTGCAAGTGATTCTTTGGAATGGTCTCTTAATCCCCTGTCTTTTAAAGTACAATTGACTCCACAGGGAAATTGAGAGGGGTTAATTAAAAAGTTCCGTGCAAGTGTCTGTTTTATAAGATACTTAAAAGCACATTCACCTTTGAAGTTATTTCAAACACAGAGATATCCGGAGCTGGAAGTCAAGCAGGATATTTTGATAAGCCACCACGTCCTTTCCGCTGGCATAGTCTGTGCAGTGGAAAAGTAATCTTTTTTTTTTAACCTCCGTGGAAAGGCAGTGTTACCCAAGTGAAGGCCACCTCTGACACCACCTACTGTCAGCTAGACATGAGGTCATGGCTAGCCCCAGGAAATTTGCCCTCTGACACTCTCAAAGTCTCTAATTCCTGCATGTACTCTTCAGGGCTCATGAAAGGTCTCAAGCTGCACTCAGGCACTGAGTTTTCAGTCTGAGTAAGCTTATTATTTCAAGAGGATTAATTTGGTATTAAGACCATGATTACTCCTTGGATAGTTTCCCTTTTCAGTATGCTGAGTACCTGTTTGTGGATTAGCCTGATTCTTTATTACTATTGTTGTTGCTATGGACAGCACTATTTAATTATTTTTATTAAGTCTCCATCTAAAAATCCCAGAGAATACTGCAATAAAGAAATGACACAATAATAGTAAATCCATATACTGTTGGGAGTACATGATACAAGTTTGGTTTATGTCAGAAGCATATTACTGATAACAATTCAGTTCTGAGCATCTTTTCTAACAGTTTCAGGGAAACTATTAAAATGGGGTTAATGTATAAGTACAATTATTGCACTTTGTGTATTTCAGTTGGTACAAGTTACATCTGACAGCTCACAAATGATCAGTTACATTGACTGATCCATTTAATGAGATTTACTGTTTACTCTTTACCCTTCCTGATAAAAGTCAAGACTTCTGAAAAAAGAATCCCTATGTTTATTAATGGAACCTCTAAGTTCTCATACAAGCTTCTGGACAAGGCTATAAGACATCTTGTAAAAGCCCACAGCTGTATGAACTTTCCACCCTTCATTCCCCCAACTTTTTAATGAGCATCTCAATATTAGTACAACATATCTTCCATGTGACTACAAACTTAGCTTCATGAATGCTGAGAAATTAAGGAACCAGAAATTGACAGAAACGCACTACCTACAACACGACTCATGCTAAATTGCATGAACTCATTATACTTGGTCTTAAAAAAATAAAAAGACACTTTATATAGAGAAGGAAAGCCAGATTAGCAGAATGGTGCTAAACTGCCCACGTCCCAATCCTGGTTTACAGAGTTTCATGTTCTTTGATGGAGACACTCTCAAATCATCCTACAAACATCCTTCCCTGCAAGGAAAAGCACTTTGATGAAAGGAGTCCTGAATTTGGTACTTATGTCACACTAATTCTCTGATAAGTTTGGTTTTAGGGTTTTTTTGATGGAGTGGGGAGGAGAAATTCAGCAATATTCGTTATTTGGGTTAGTTACACTCTTTCTGGGAATTTTCACCAAACCAAACCATTCTATGACTCTATGAAGCGGCAGTTGATACAGAACACTAAAGACTGTGGGAAATAAAGTAGGGTAAAAGGACCCAAAGACAGCACTGACATTACAAACTGTCAAAACATGGCAACTTCACCGCACAAAGACGGTAGTTGCCAAAGTGAAAAACGTTCTCTGTTGACAGGTGATTTCCTGAAGCACACATTAGCATCTCATAAAGGGAGAGTCCTTTCTCAATCTCCTTTAGTACCTTCCTCCCTCTTACTAGAACTCTGCTAAATCACCAGGGGTGTGGGGAGGCAGGAATAAAACAATCAAGAGAATATACATATCATATATGGTCTCACCTTTCTTTTTTACCCTTGGACAACATTAAAAAAAGGAAGTTTGTCATTGTTCCAGTAACAGCAGCACTGCAGAGAAGTATCCAATCAAGTGGAATGTATTGACATACTAAAAGGCTGTCTGGACACAGGTCTCCACATAATCTTTGCTAATGCTCTCCATTCCATACAGACCACTAAGACTCTTGATTGTCAAAGCATAGAGAACCTTCAAAGACAGTGTTTCTTCTTAACTAAAGATACTTAACCGCTTAGCTTATTGTGTGGTTCGATTTCTGCTGGTCAGTCTTCACAGCCTTACTCCCAAGATAAGTCATTAAAAGCCATGATAAATTCATATTTAAGCTATAAAAGTAAAAGGTTAGGTCTTGATGCCTTTAACAAATTTTTATTCAGACTTTATTCAATAAGGTCACTTATACATTTGTGCACAAAAAAAAAATCTGAAACAAGAATTAAATAAACCAGAGGAATCCCTGTATACAAACTCCTACTTCATTGAAGACTGTTCTGATTTTGCCCCGTTTTTATTTACTGATCTGAAACAAAATTAAGAGTGGTTTATAATGAGAGCCCATACAGCCTTTACAAAGTTGTCTATGTTAGTTAAAGCACAGCATGTGCTTTTTCAGTCATGTTCAGCAATACAACCTGGTCAGGAATAAATGCTTAGGACACCCTGTTTGAAAGTGAATGTATCAGCTATCACAGTTTCAGCAACATCAGGAACCTGCCTGGTTCTCTCTGTGAGGATGTTTAAGCTTGCACTCACGTTAACACTGTAACTGGTGAAGGACGTTTAACGTTCCACCAACCACTCACTGCTCTGGCAATCTGGTAGGTTCCTATTTTGCCCTATCTTGGAATCTGGTTTTTTTTCTCTGGTATACTTAGGTCCTAAAAATGGCTTGATTGTTTTGTGCCATGCTAGGTTTGTGCATTGACCTCCCTCAGTGTAGACTAACAGGGAGGGGGGAATGAAGTACGCCCACAGAAACAGTTTTATTTGCATTTTACAAGGAAACGTTGCCATTTGCTGATTATGGGAGCTTATGCACTGAGGAGTAATAAAAAAACCACATAAAGAATACAGTTGGATCACATTTAAAGCAGTTTAGTTAGTGCAGAGAAATCCAATTTAAATTGTTTATTCAGAAAAAGCTGTCAGGAAATAAAACACTTATCTGTGTGCACCATTAGCAAATACCTTTTAACCAGCTCCAGTTGACAGCAGCTATAGAATACCAGGGGTATTTTTGTTGCCATTATTTACTCCTTTAAAGGAGCCAGTAAGCTCAGAATGCATTCTGTCCCAGTCTTATCTCCTGTTATCCTCCAGAAAACCAGAGTGAACTTTCTTGCAACATATTTTTTATTAGCCTTGGGCATCTGTGTAGCAAAATGGAATATGACCTCCAGTGATACATTTTTGCTCCAAACATCTTTCCCAGGCCATTCTGCTGTAGCTCATTTGTTTCCTGACAGATTCACTGTCAGCAGCATTCCAGAAAGATTCAGGTGGGCATTAGGAAAACTAATTTCCTAGTTTCCAAGATTAAACATTTAAAATCACAGGGAAAATTTGACTGGATATTTTGGGGGACAGAGGAAGAGGAAGGATGCACTGTTTTTCCTTCTGTCTGAAGTCTCAATGGTGTGCCAGCAAGTTATATATCACTCAGGAGTGAAACAAGGAGGGAGATGGACTCTGTAAGCCCCAGTTTTCTATGATTCAGTACACTCTTCCATCAAAATGAGAAGTTATTTAAGGATAATTCACAGCTGCTTAGGAAGAATAAAAATTGTTCCTATCTCCAAAACTCAGGTTGGTGATTTTCATATTGCAAAAGCTAAAATGGACAAAGATTCAGAAATCTTTTCAGGGATCCTGCCCTAAGAAAACTTTGTTGTTATGTAATATGAACTCCTACAAATAGTAGTATCTGTTCAGTGAAAAACCTGAAAGCTGCAGGTAGTGGATGTATTTTTATGACCCAGAACAAAGTAGGTAGAAAAATCAAACCATTCCCAGTAGTCCTAGATATAAACAATGAAGGAGCTGTACTAATTAGCTTTTACTTACAAGTGCAAATCAGATAAATTAAACTTTACTATATTACAGCACTGAAGACATCCCTCTCCCTAATTCAAGTACAGATGAATGGATACAGCAAATTTGATCTATATGTGTTCACTGGGTTAATTAAAAGTCAGGCATGTATCTGCAGAACCAGACGGAATTTTTTATTTCTACAACAGCTGTTGGCAACTTGGGATTAAGAAAAAGATGAAGATAAAAAAGCATCTGATATCTGTTGAGGTTTAAAGATTCTTTACACCAGGAAATCTAAAACACTGCTGACATGAGAAATGTTGACTCAAGCAAAGCCTTCCACACCCTATCCTCTGCACTGCCTTCTTTTATTTTCCTATGGAGACTGCTGTGTCTATGGTATGAACAAGCCTGAAGGCATGAACTCATTCTGAATTAGTTTATTGTCAACCTCTTGTTTAGAGATGTCAGCAGCACTGAAAGCAAAATGACTAAGTAAATCTCTGTCTAATTCTTAAGATGGTCTTGCTGGCAGAGGATCTAAATACACCTTCAGAAGTACTGGATTCTCTCTCACTTTTCCTGGAATATTCTTAGAAGAGATTACAAACAATGTATTCTCTAATGTTGTAAATAACCTCTTCATATGGGAACTGTGTGTCAGGAGAAAAGGTTAAGCAGATCTCCTATATGTGGGGAAGCCCATAAATCACTTCATTCAGCAAAAATCCAAGCACAGCCACGTCTTAGCCTTGCCTCACAGAGGCAGCAATTTTATTGTACTTTATATTCCTCCCCCTTCCTCCTTCAATGGCATGAAATGGTAATTTAGATGCAAGAAAACACAATGTGTATTAGGACATGCTTTTCAAGAAAGCTTCCTCCACAACACTTTTGACAAACAAATGGTTGTGCTCCCACACTGGTGGCCTCCAGGGCAGCAACAAGCAGGACACCAGGATATCTGAACATTGCTGGACAAAGAGGCTGAAGATGAGTGGACAAACAGTTCTACTGCCCAAGGACCCCTCAGGGCCCTTCAGTCCAAGGAACTCAATGTGACACCAAAATAGCAACATTCACACCTAGAACTGGACAAGATAAATTCTTGCTGGATTTCTGCCATCACAATGTGAAGGGATGCTCAAAGTACATGAGAACTGCAGGAGGTGAATCCAGTGCAAGAACAAGAGCTGGCACTTGTAAACGCCATGCCAATCTTAGTTATTCCAGTGGTCAGTGAAATACAGTCAAGGATGATGAGGCCTCTGTCCCAACAAGGCTAAAAAGTCTATGCTGGCTTATTCATAAAACTGAGATAATTAAGCAATAATTCCATTTATATTTCAGCCACTACTTTTCCTGTAAAAACTGCTGAGGAATTTAACATATCCCAGAATGAGGAAAAATGTGCTTATTTGAAGTTGCACTCTTCACTTGAAGGAAAACTGTTGAGGAGTATAAAAATAATTCTAAGTACTATCACAAGTAAAAGAGAAGAATAAACTCCAATCATCTCACTGTTATAGTTTTCAATAAAGATTTATTAGCAATCAGTTCCAACTGACAGCAGTTCAAAATCTTTCCATGCTGAACTTAGGATGAGGAAATAGAAAATCTATTTGATTCCAAGGGGGAAAGATATTTTTAAACAGAACCATAGGTGCAGAATACCCTGCATAGCCACAAGAAGAATCTTTCTGAAATAAAATAATTATAAAAAAGGCATGTCTAAAACAACATAATATAAATACAAGCACCTTAACCATGTGTATACTTTAATTGTGTATGTAGCAACCTAAGGTTGACAGACTACAGTTTACTAACCTAAAGAAAAATTAGTGTGTGTTTATCCAGCACCTGTTTTGAGGAAGAGTCAAACTTTCTGGATTTGAGCTTTATCATATTTGGGAAACAGATTAGATCATGGCTTCAGATAAAATCTTTCCTCATCAGAAAGCACCTGACATTCCAAATCAACTTAGATTACAGCAACTCAGCATTCAGTGCTGAATTTTGAGTTGAACAGAACTCATCACTTTAATGCCAAAACAAAATCACCCAGCTGGCTTCCTACTTATAAGCAAGTGAGCGAGGCTGAAACTACTCTGAAATTTCACTTTCAGTGTATTTTGGTATTAACAGACATCTCTTGCTGAAGACATTCTGATTTTCTTCCTCACTCCTGTCTTGACTTTATGTCAGATGAAGAAATATGCCACTGATGTAGTCAGATTGGTAACAGAGACTTTGTTTTAAAGGGAGCGAATGTACCTGAAATCAGAGTGAAAACTCTTATTTTTCTTCACATCAAGTGCACTTCTAAAAGACAGAGAAGCTACAGGAACCTATGTTATCTAGCCACCTTACCTGAAAAATCTATAAAGAAGCAAATGTTGCAATTTTTTCAGGTGACAGAATTTTAAATATGTGAGAAGTGAGCTATTCTGCCATACTTTAATGTAAACAGATTCTTATTTACCTTTTGCTATGAAATTATTTGGAAGTAAAAGATGGAAGAGTTTTACTCAGCGTGGGTATGGTGCGCTACCTGAGATCTGATTATGAGTAGGAGAAAAGGAGGGGGGAATTATATAGGAATATGTTCTGCTCCTCCATATTTTGAAAGTTTGAACACATATTTTAACACTTGAATTAAATTTTACTCTGTTTTTCTTGTACTTGAATGCTCACTTGCAGTGCTGTGCTGAGAAGTTTCATTTGAATATTCCACAAACAGTGTTACCTCACAAAGTATAAAAGTATCACCACGGATTTTGCTATTATTAAGACACTGGAAAAGGGTTCAGTATCATTTCAGCCAGCTGGTTGGGAAAAGCAAAAGGAAGATTATTTTTACCCCCTCCCATTACTGTTTCTTTCCCAAATGATTTGATCTTACTGAAAGGCAGAAGTTGTCTCCCTAAATCTTCTCCTGCTGAGACATCATCGTAAGGTCAAATGAGAATCAGTCATAGGAAAAATCCTTCTTCCACTTAACTCCCTCTCTGTAACACACAGACCCACCTTGCACCTCTGCTCCGCTCCAGCACTTGTTGGAAAGGGTGGGGTGTGCTTTCAGGTGGCAGAATAGCAAAGATGGAGCACAACTCATCAGAATTCCCCTTATAGACCCACTGTTGGAGTGGAGAAGACAGACAGACATACAAGCAGCCTCACCCTCCTCTGAAAAGGAAGTGGTCAAGGAAAAGGCAAAAACAAACAGGCAGTGAAAAGCAGGAACAAGAAATGGATATCCATAACACCGGCTGTGCCTGTGCAGCAGGAACCTCTTCCCAGAGTGGGGGCAAAACCACTCGAACATTACCCCATCTGCAAAGGTGACGGTGCTGGATGGGGGAGGGGGTGTCATGCTGCTTTTGGTGCTGAAAAATGCTGAAAGGTGTCTGACCCACCAATCCCAAAGTTAAATATCCTGGCAGTGAGGTGAACACGTGGCAGGCCTCATAAAGGAACAAACAAGTGACTCTACTGGCAACTTATCTAAAGATGCTAAGCTGACACTGCTGGCCCAGAAATATATGATTAACAATCACTTTGTATTGCCATTGCCATTATCTGTCTGTCTATCTATCTA
>VYZT01075083.1:0-12206 GCA_013400735.1 Pomatostomus ruficeps | reverse complement strand
CACACTTATACATTTTCCCCCCTTTGATGCATAATTCTGCCTATAACTTTATTAGACTAGTTAACTATATAATTTAAACACAGCTGAAAATTGTACAGGCATTTCCAATAAAATTGTTTGTTTGGAGGAGCTCTTATTGGTAAAATGCACTCATGCACCGAATGGAAAATGTAAAATGAGATTTGTGAGTAGAACAAGTACAGCAGACAACTGAGTTGTTTTTATAACTGTTATTTAGTTCTGGGTTTTCCTTTTCTGATCAGTAGAATTGCAATCTCTACCATTTTGTTTGTAATAAATTCATTCATTAATTTTGGCGTGTTGCTTAAGACCACAATAAGATTTGTAGCTGTATTTGCGAAGCAGTTATTCTAATTCAGAACTTAGCCACATTTTGTATTTGAATGCTGATCAGCATGATGTTATATTTTTACTTTACTGCTCTCCTTTCCATTTAATTTTATTGGATATCATTGCAAGTCATAGATATAATATGCTTAACTCCCAAAACTATTGTGAACTCTTAGCATTTAAGAGGTTTTGATTTGGCACTGAAAGTGTGTGTGTTTATAGAATAGAATTTATAATAGAATACATTTATTTACATATTTAAATGAATATTTATCAGGGTTTTTTTTCAGATTTGGAATATGCTCACTGGAATAACTTTGGGTCAGTGTTAACAACTGTACCATATGTCTCTATATTTCTGAACCAGGTGGCTGGCAGTCATGTCTCCAGATGAACAGTGGTTCGGTGACAGCAACAAAAAACCCTCTTGTTCTGTGCACACTTTGCCACAAACAATTTCTGTTTTCTTCCTTAACTTTTTGTTTATTTCTGAATACTGTTCTAGTATCAAAAATTCTGTTGTTTGATGATAACTAGAATTTCTTTCATATGTGATTGACAGGCAGATGTTGCTAAACAAAGAACACCAACATCAGCATCAGCTTCTCTGCAGTGTTGGTTAAATTACTAATATTGTACATCTCTTGCAAGAGTACTTGGCCTAGTAGGTGTTGTATCAGGTATTCTCTAAACCTATATGTTTCTCCATAGTCAGAATAAATTTATTTCTATAAACCCTAATATTTCCTACCTATTTTGTAGAAATAAAACTTTTTCACATCAATGGATCAGAGGCTGTACATCACATGTATGATTTTTTTCATTCCAACTTATATTGTCTTTCCTTAGACTCCTCGAAATTATTACAACCAGTAGATAGAGTTGGTCTAATATTTTCAAAGGCTTTTTTTCAATGTAATCCCTGACTTTATATGTACTAATACTTCCCTCAAATATTCCGCTACAAAGAAAATGGTAAGGCAGTTTTCAGTGGTTTTTAGTTTGTTCATTATAATTTTCAGTTACTTCAAGATATTACTGTATGCCCTTTTTTTGCATATCTAATAAATATTGTGTTTAATGTGAATTTCCAATGCATATATATTCCTAAGTGTCTCAAAAAACCCAGACAAGCAAACAAACAAACAAAAAAACATAAAAAACCCTTTAAATCTTTTCATTGGAAGTTTCATACTCTAGGTTAAAATATATGGAATTGTTTATTTCCCTCAAAGCTTGAGAAGTTCAGGAGACACATAGACACTTTACCTAAGCTTCCATGTTACTTTTTCTTTGTACAGACACACACACAGAGATTTTGAAGAACACGAAGAGTTCTGGTTCTAATGCAACTTCATCCAAAAAAAGAATCATAGTTTTGTTTCAGTCATAAATCTTGCACTTAATCAATTATTTTAGAGAGGAAATTTTTCTTGGATCGATAAATGTGAATTAGTACTGGTACAAGTATAAGTTATTTTTTTAAAAGACTCCCATAGTGGTTTTGCTTTGAATTTGTCATTCCTTTGGCCAGTTCCCCTTTTTTTTTCTGTACTTTAACTGAAAAAAGACAAAACCCTAACACCATGATTGGCTTACTAATACAACATTGTGTTTATCACATATTACCTGGTGATCTTTCTCTGTGCTGTATACTTTGGCAAGAAATGTGAAGCGACTCATATTATTTGATACTCTCATATAAGCCCATGTCTACTATTTCCAAGGATATTTTCTACCTGAAATGTGATGTTCAGAACTCACTGGTGAGTGACTGCTGGATAAATCTGACCTGTTCTATTGAGACAAAAATAGTAAGGTGCAATTCAAAAAAAAATGTTAACTGAGCAGGTCAGGAGGAACACCTTATGTAACTTTTGTCACAGAAGAAATAAAAGTCTGAAGTTCAATGTCTCTTCCACAAGTTCAGGACACACTTGTCCAGTTCAGGACAGTCACAGACAGTCCCAGGGATTTTATGCATGTTTAAACATGAAACAAACAACTGAATTATGCACCCATTCTATTAGTGTGTTGAAGTAATAAATGCTTGCCTTTGATACACATCACCTTCACAATCAGTTATTTTGCCCTGTCTTCTGGGAATCTGTTCCTCTATTAGGTAAGTAACTTTATATATTCCCCACAAGCTGAGACAGAGTATGAGAAAAAGCTAAGCACAGACTTAGACAATAATGGTTCTTGCTAATTTATCAGTGTTCTGAAGTGTTTGCTACATCTCTTCTATGAGACAGAATATCAAACACACAAGCTGAGCAAGGGACATAACAGAAGTACTGAAACCTAGCATATTATCTAGGTTGCTTTGTTACATATAAAGTGAGATTTCTGAGCATGCTCCTGTCGATTGTATGCGTTGTGTCAATTGTTAGCTCTAACAGGGGGTAAGAGCTTTAAATTCTCCACGAAAATTCTCCCTCTTGCCTCCTAAGAGAACCTGTGAGAAACCCAGATTCAAAGTACCTGAGAACTCTGAATTTATGCATTATCTCTTACTTGTCTTTTACAAGCTCGGAGACATTTTCCTACAGGTTTCTCTTGTTATGCATAACAAAAATCTTAACTAGACTTTAAATGTCAACCTAGAGCACTCTGTCACAGAGAATAGGAAGATTGATTGTAGTACTAAAACATTCAGTAAATTTTGTTATACCATTTATCTTTATTTTAGTTTCTGTATATTTTAGATTTTTTTTATTGTTCAGATGGTAAATTTTCATCTCATAAAAAGATGTATCTAGGCGCAATATAAAGGGATATTTCCTCTAAAAATTCTGTTTCGAGAAATAGTTTTGATATACATTTAGAAGTACACTTTTATAGCTATTAAAAATTCAAGTTTGTCTGCATAAAGAGTTCCCAAAAGGAAAACTAAAACTAAAACTGGATGTATCCTATCACTAGGGGTAGCAGCCTGAGCTATAATATTTCAGCTAGATATTTTTGCTGGATTTTCTGGTAGAAAATAAACGTATTAATGTATTTCTTCCGGAATTGCCTGTCATGTTATGGAATGATTTTTTTTATGCATTATGCCCCCATTTTTCTATAAAAGTATTTTCCAACCCCTGCAATATAGAAAACATTTATTAAAGAGAAGATGGTGGTGCTTCATGGCTTGTGTATGCCAGTATTTATGGTATGCTTCCATGACACATTTAACTTAAGTAATCATGTTTTACTGGAAGGGCAACTACTAAGAGATAAGTGGTCAAGGGCAGCTTAATTCATAACTTTCTGTGATTGCTTTGTGATTCCACAATCCAAGTCCTTCCCTGCAATACAGCAAAAATATTTTTTGTCCATAAAACTCATCTCAAATTTCATTTCTATTTCTGAAAACAAATGAAAATTTGGCAATTTGCCAAGAGATAACCAGAAGGTTTTTGAGGGTCTCTTCCAACCCAAACCATTCATAATTCATAATTCTAATTCTATCATTCTAAATGGACTGTTTGCAAGTGCTTTTCCACTAGACCACTGAAACACTTCATCACATAGATGAGAAACAAAAAATAATATACAGCCATTGTTCTTTGTTCTAGTTTGAAAAAAGGCTCGTTCCAATTTTGCCTTGCACTTTTGCATATGGAAATGTCCCTGCTGCACTGAGACTATGAGACTATGTTCGTGAATTCTCCCAGAACAGTCACCACATGTAAGGAATGTAAATTCTGTGGTTCTGTCCCTGAAATATCCACTTATGCTCTGAAAAGTTTTTCTCTTCGTGAATTAAACAGTGTGTGGACCAACCCATGATAGCACCAGGTAAGGAATGTTATCCTGAAAAAGTTTAGCTATTTTGTACACAATAGGATGACTTTGTAAAGTAAACCACTGGGTAAAAAGAAGAAGGAAAGGTATTCTGAAAGATTTACATGGATTTCTTTTTTCTCTGCAGATTCTTTTTAGTAAAGCAGCTGCAGCTTGGATTTCATTGTGAGACCTTAACACTTAGTGTCAAGCCCTTCAGATAGCTGCTAGATTTGGCGAGGTTAAAAGGTAAGTAAAATATTTAATGTTAAAGCAAATCACTATAAGAAAACAGAAACCTCTGCATTTATAAGGCACTGTTATTAATATTATGTACTAAAATAACTGTCATCTATATTGTGAGGGGCTCTTCTCAATCTGTTTCAAAATTTATTGCTTTGTTTAATTTGCTCATGGCAGTTTCTAAGTTATAAATTAAAAATAAAACACCTACGTGAAGGAAACAAGGAAGTAGAATTGCAAACAAATTGTCCTCTATATAACTTGGTATCATTAAAACAAGAATTCACACAGAGCAAAAACAGCTGTCTTGTCAAGGCTTGGTCATTTACATGATGCTGAATGTCTTTTGTGAAACAAGCCTCAATAAAACCGGTGTCATCAAGTATACCTATTTTTCTATTTAACTAGACAGATTACAGCAAACATATCTATTTAATCAGTCCTTTACATTAAACATAATACGTAAAATGCTCACTTAAAATGTTAATTTAAATCAAGGGAAATTAAATGAATGCTATATAAATCAGCATTTCTTTTATCTCTAAGAGAGACGTTTTTCATCCTTTACATATTTGTGGGTCAGATATTGCCTCAAGGAGAAAGAAAGTTCTGAATAATTTAAGAATTACCATTTTTGCTTCTGATGAGAGCAGTAAGAAGCACTTTCATACTAGTTACATGCAACATATTCCAGGGAGTATTGCTTATTAAAAGAAGGCTCTTCTCTTGTATTGGGGTCCCCAGTACAAGGAAGGCATGGACCTTTTAGAAATGGTGCAGAAGAGGGCCACAGAAATATTCAGAGACTGGAACAGCTGACCTGTGAAGACAGGCTAAGAGAGTTGCAGTTGTTCAGTCTGGAGAAGAAAAGCCTTAAGGGGGACCTTACCACAGCCTTTCAATATACAAAGGAAGAGTTATAAGAAAGATGGAGAAAGGCTTTTAACCAGCTCTTGCACTGATAGGACAAGGGAAAATGAATTCACTGAAACAGTCTAGATTTTGATTAGATGTACTGACAAAATTTTTTAGAATGAGGGTAGCGCGACACAGAAGCAGGTTCCCAGAGAAGTTGTAGATGCCCCATCCCTGGAAGTGTTCAAGGCCACGTTGAAGGAGGCTTTAAGCAGTGTAATCTAGTGACAGGGGTCCCTGCCCATGGCAGGTGTGTTGACTGGAATGTCTCTTAAGGTCCTTTCCCACATAAACCTTTCTAGAATTCTATTGTGTGTCTGGAAACAGAGTTCCTACTTGGAACTTTAGGGAATATGACTGAACATGTTTTTGTCTGAATCTAATAAAAATCATCATAATGAAATACTAAAACCTAGAATAATAAAAGTAATAATTGTGCTTTAATATTAGTGTCAAGAAATTGATAGTGGGGAAAAGTCTCTAGAGAAAAAAAAAATACCCCTACTCTATCAAACTATTAGGAAATTGTAATGACAGGTCTGATATGATGAGGCTAGTTTTTCCATCCAGATTACTGTAAATTAATTATTGCACTATGCCTTTATATTTTTTGCAGTACATGTTGAAAACTCTTGTCAAAACTGAGCCCAGAAGCTAATAAGAATTTTACATCATTATGTACATTTATGGTCTAGATAAATAGAACAAGTTAAGATGTGAAAAATAATTTACTGGATCAAGAAAAGGTAAGGATTACTTAGGAACCAAGCATGCATTTAGGGTTAATGGGTATCATCAGTTATTCCACCTCTAGTGCTTGTGGCTACCAATGCAGTTAGTTTTTTAATGAGGTGATGAAGACAAGTTTCTGCTCTGTATTACTTTTCCAAAACATTTCTTTTCTATTATTTGTAGCTCATTCCTCAGATAACGGTGTTAGAAAATACATTCTTAATATTGCTAAAATTTTTTTTCTTCAATACTTGAATTAAATAAGTCACTATTAGAAATCTGCTGACATGCAGTTTTTTTCTAGTTCATTGAATTTCACTTACATTTGACTTAATATTCTTTTTATGAATAAAAGAAAAATGTTTATAATTCAACAGGGAAAACAAGTTTCTTTAAATAATTATCAATATAAGAATTTTTTAGCAATATGTGTTTGGTACTTATTTATAAGGAATATGAGACATATTTACTCAGGTGATGAATTTAGTAGTTCAATCCTTGTGCCTGACAAAACTAATTCCAATTTATGCTCCCTCTGGTCACAAGAAGAAACATGACAAGTCTTTATTCTTTATACTTTCAAATCATACAGTGTTCTAATGCCTGACTATACCTGATCTGCTTTATCTATATGATGGTATTGCATTGCACTGCATTTTGCAGAAAATAAAATGATGTTTCTAATGTAACCATAAATTCATCTCTTTTTGTTGAGCTCAGGAGTTAAATCTTTAACAAAGAGGATTTGACATATGAAATCACTTTCTGGTTTCTATTGTAATGGGCTTATGTATAGCAGCTAATAAAATCATTGACACCTATATCAATGTATTATTGTATACAAGAGGGGAAGATACATGAAGTAAAAATGTGCAACATATTTTACTTGATTGACTATAAACTCTCTGATGCATTTTAGGAGGTGAAAATAGTGTTTCTTTATGTATTTCAGGAATAAATCTTTCATGTCTGATTAAAATGCAGATGAGCATCATAAACTATTGTAATTTGTAAGGGTTGATCTCCTGATGGCAATCTTCTTCCATCTGCTTCAGGTGTAGAGTTTGCAGAGAATTTGCCACAATTACTGAATGCAATTCGGGTGCACATGCTATCCCCAACATAAAACTCCCTGTGTAAATGAAATCTCCTTTATACTACTTTTGATAATACCTGCTATTTAAAAAAAAAATTCTGCAACTTTATAATTAAATCATTGTTAGTGAAAAGAAATTATGGGAGTGCTATGAAAAATTCACATCAGAACACATGGAAAATCTGAATGATTCTCAGACTGGGATCTAAGCTCATATTTCAAATCTTCAAGTACTAGTAATGCTAATTTGGTAATTTTTAGTTCCTAGGTTGTTTGCTTAATATGTAAGGAGACATATAGCAAGCCAAAAGTCAATGTAATTGTCTTAAATACTTTCATTTCTGTGTTTTGCAGATCATCTTTACATTTTATTGACTGCTTACTAGGGTCTTTTATTAAGGAATTACATTGCAAGACCTGTCTAGAGAAGGGAAATGATCCCAAAATCTCTTATCTCTGAACATGGTTCTTTGATTGTAAGAACCTAAGAGTAATTTTTAGAGACTTCATCACATTAAAACAACTAATAAAAGGGAACTTTAGCATGCCTACACTTAGAAATTTGTAGAGGAACAGAAATTTCTTGGAGTAATGGTCACTAGAAAAAAAAAAGACTAGAAAGCAAAGAATTATATTCTTCAGCTATATCAGAGAGAAAGAGAAATGTTACCGAAAAGGTAATTTTCTGCTTAACAGAAGTTGTATAAAGAAAGCACATTGCTGCTTTTAAAATATTTTATTTTTTTGTATTTGGTAGAGAGAATAACAAACCTGCCCTTTCAGTAAAATACTGTACACAGCTTCTGAGAAACAAATAGTCTGCTTTGAAAGCTGGCAAGGAATGTAGGGATCAGCAATTATTTGACATTGAGAAATTAAGCTGTTATTTAGTGGCAGGAAACTACATTAAATGAGCAGAGAAAAATACATATAACACTTATCTTGGAAAGAACAGTAATATTCCGTAAAATGGTTGTGTGTCAGCAGGAGCTTTCTTTATAACTTTTTTAAACGGAAAAAAGTAATTGAATATTCAATTCACTCTCAGTTGATTTTCTGATAGGCTAAGTGTCATCATATGGTAAAGCAATTTTAAAAAGTTTTATTTTTTAAAGGATATCTGGATAAATCCAAACCTGCAATTTTTTTCTCTATGATACCTGGAGTTACATGGCCATGCTTATGTCCCGTGCAAGAACTCTCCTTGCTGGAGTACCACACCCTTGAACACTAGAATGGCATATCAGACTGATGGATTGAAGAGATAAGTAACATGGAAGAACTGACAGCAGATAAAGGCAGTAACAAAAATATTCTTAAGGGTGAAAGAAATTAAAGACTATGTGATGAAAACTTGGGGTTTAGAGCGTATTTCTTACTGGGTATGTATACTTCTATTACAAAGAGTAACTAAAAGCTAATACTTCTTCAAGAGCAGAGAACAGCATCTATGTAGAAGAAAAAAAAAGATCTAGAAAGTAGATTGTGACTTTTTTTTCTCCTTCAAAAATGTAGAGAATAGTATAACTCTAATAATTCTATGACTATGTAGAAAGAACCTGATCTTCCTGGCCTTTAAATACTACATATGAATGAAAATTGGCAGTGGGTGTACTATTAAGTTAACGGTGGATACAGTGGTTGAAGTTGCAAATAAGGGGTGAAAAGTAATGGGTAAATTGTAACTGAGTAATTTCTGATATATTAGAAAGGCTTTGACCTAAATCAGGCTAAGTTTACCAAATTCTGAAAATGGTAAAATAACTACCAGCATAATTGTGTATTAGCAATTTTTTCACCTTGCTAATCTGAGCAGAAAATATTCTCTCTTCAGTTTGCACCTTCTTACCGATCATAAATTTGGTTTCCTGCTCTGGCTTTTAATATCTTTGTCACTTTTTTATTTTTAAAATTCTGTGACTCTTACTATTGACTGTGTGCTCTCGGACTCTACTAAAAAGACTGGAATTCTGGGGAACTTTCTGTTTCCTAATTCATTGTGTGGAACTGTAGAAAGAAGGAAGAAATAAAGAAGTTAAAGCTCCTCTTAGAATAGAGATTACTTAAAATCAAAAGGTGCTTTTTGCCTACTATGGAGATGAGAGTTTTCCTGGTGGTGCATTGGAGAGGTTTAAAAAGATACAGGAATAAAACATTCTTTTTTCTTTCTTAACAAAGAAAATGCCCCTTAAAAATGATAAAATATTATTTAAAGTTCTCTTGGTTTTTTTTCTATTCTCTTTATCACTGCCAGCAGTACTGCTCCATAATGTGCTCATCTGATCCCTTCACAAATTAATTCTGCCTAGCAAGCCTAGATCATACCATAGGAGGAAAAAGAAATAAAACATTTCCTGAATACTCAGATCTCAGAGGGGTCACTCTAATGACAGAATTGAGGAGGCAGCACTGCATGGCAGGAGTGGGGGAGGAGGAGGAATGGGAAAGATGTGAGAATTGCTCCTTTTGCAACAATCATTAGTACCAAACAGATTTAACACTGGAATGCACCACCAATTCATTTTTTTAGGAGGGAGTTTGTTTGTTGGTTTTGGGTTTTTGCTTGGCTCATTGGTTGGCTGGGGTTTTTTTGTGGGTTTTTTTGTCGATTTTTTTCTCAACTGTTTGTCAAACAAATATATTTTGTTTCAATGATATATTAAGTGGCCTTTAGCTTTCCTGAAATTCCAGCCATAATATATATGCTAAGAGCTGCCGACATTTGCACAGTTTTATATCATGACTATTGTTTAAGTCAGGATGGTTTTCATAAAAAAAAAGAAATTTTTTTTCCTAGTAATTAATACATCTCTTCATGTGCTATGGAAATGCGCTACTGGTTCAGAATAGCAAATAAGGTATTCATTAAGTCACTAGATATACACCTTACTATAATGTCCTGCCTCAATATTATACTACTGTTCTGACATCTTGAATGCTTACCGAGGGTCTAAAAAATTTGTTTTTATAATCAGTTGTTATTCTTTCTGTTGCCTTCACGATATTTTCTATTTTAGCAAGATGTATCAGTGAAAATGAAATCTGGGAAGTGGAGAAGATATTAATTGTGAAGGACTCTGGGAAGTGGAGGATTAATTGTGAAATGCACTGTGCAAGTAAATAAAAAGTTCAGATGTTAACATGTCTGTAGTTGTATGTTTCTCTGATTAATTAAAAACAAAGATCACCACCACACTATCAGCATTATCCCCCTGTGTCCACAATGTGTTCAAAGTTCTTGAAGGGTTGGCACTGGGGGAGTTCTCATTATTATTTTAATTTAAATAGAAATTACTTGTTCAATAGTAATACTTATTTAGTAAAGTATTACTATATCAAATGATGTAATTTGTCCGATCTTTAAAATGTAATATGTTTATATTATGACTTCTGATTTCAATTTGCCAAAGTTCTTCCTCGGTTGTTTTAATTTCTGAAATCCATTTATGCCTAGCTGTGAAAAGGACAAAGATTTTATGCAAAGAAATAGATCATTAAAATCTGGATACATTTTCAATAGTTGATAAAACTGAATCCCACTTAATTAGCCAATTTTAATTAATAAATTATATTTTAGCAATATTATAGCACTACATAGAACTCCAGCAGAAAAACAGCATTAGGTTTTTCAGATTTTTTTAAATTAATATATGCATAAGATTTTCAGTCTACTTTTCGTGCTGGGAGGAATTTTCTTTTGAAGTCATTGAACTTCGTTTAGAAATGTCATCTTGTATTTAAAACAATAAGGCTTAGCAAAGTGACATGAAAATGGGGCTTCCAAGTGACCAGACATCTGAAGTTGTAAAATTTTCATTTTGATTAGAGCATGGAAAATAACTTGCAAATCAAGAAGAAATACAGAGAAACTTAATCAATCAAGACAAACCATAAAACCACCAAAACAGAGCAAGAAACAGTGCAAAGCTGAGCTCCAGAACCCACAACACTTGCACACTGACCAAAGTCTAACAGCAGGCTGGGCTTGGTGCACTGTGATGGACAAGTTGTCTTAAAGCTAAAGATGGCAATTTCCTGATGTATTGTGCTGGTTACTGACTGGTAGCTGTTGCCAAAGTACCCATCAAACTGTAAAAGAGACCATACATTTAATAATTAATGAATCATTCTAAGATTACAAGATTTTGTCTGCCAGCTTTTCACCTCTCTGTAGTAGTTTGAAAGAGGAGACCTTCTTTGAGGGGGGTTTTTTGAAATTAGAACAACCTCACCTTTTCTCACAGAAAGACAACATCTCTCAGACATCTCTCAGAAGATACTTTAGGAGGTGACATAATAAGTTTCCCATTTAAGGCCAGTATTAGCTCTATATCTGTCAGGAATATCCCATTCTAATCTGTGCTAAGGAACTGACTACTAGTGTGCTTCAATGTCCTTGCTCTTGGTTTTGTTTTGTTAATTTGTGGGGGGGGTTTGTTTTTTTTTTCATTTTCTGAATCTTTTTAATCCATCACATTAGATTTTGTTCTGTTAATGTCACTTACAGAGGAGGCTACCATTTTTTCCTCGTTAGCCAATAATATATTTGAAAACTATTTTATCTCCTCACAGTTTTCTATTGAGAGGATAAACCAGACCAGCTTTCAGCACCTGATTTGTAGGTGAAGGATTTATATTCTTCCTACCAGCTTTTTATAACCTCTTTCCATTTAGTTTGTACTATTTCTGATGGCAAATCCCAAAAGCTATTCTTAATGCCTTAATGATTGTTCTTTCCAGTGATAACCAAAGTAAAATATTGGGTTCACATGTTTTCCTGTCCCTCCCACCATACAGCTCTATATCATCTTCAGAAATCGCTGAATACAAGTAATTTGACAACCTGTATTTATACAAATGGTTATTTCTGCATCAGAGATAGAAGCCCACCAACATAATTTCTGTGTAAATATATGTATTTCTAATAAAAAACATTCTATTGTTCTGGAATTGTTCTATAAATTTTTGAGGTAATTGTTATGTCTGGGCTTGTCCTAGAGCATGCTGGTTGACCTCCATTGTTTTGAGTTGTCTGGAAATAGGATATTTCTTTTTACATTATACAAATATTTTATTAAAATATTAAAATATTAAA
>VYZT01075026.1:0-17076 GCA_013400735.1 Pomatostomus ruficeps | reverse complement strand
ATTATTATTCAGATTTTTGGGCACCTTTAGAACCACTGAAGTTCACATTTTATTTGCCAAATAATCATGATTCACTTTTAAGCTTATTTCATGACTTTTCCATACAATAACAAATACACGACTATTACACATTAAAAATTACATATAAAACCTCTATGTTTTACAAATGCACTGTTAATATTTGTGAACAAATGCAAGTTCTGCTTTTGAATGGATGGCCTTCATTCTGTTTCCATGTGAACTGTGTAAACTATTTCCATAAGGAACTTGGCTGTTAGTTTGTAACATGCTGTTTATATAGTTTGGAAGGTAGATGATGAAACAGCAGATATGTTTGTTTTCATTAAGAGTCATAGATTTAAAATTCAGAATAGACTGTTCTGTTACCTACTTGAGCTCCCAGTAGGACTGCTAAAATCTGAGTTACTGCCTGGGTTCCTCTCTTATGACTGATATCTTAAGACTGACACATATTTCAGAGTATGATTAAATCAGTACAGTCTCCTTCATCTGTCTTTACCTATATTGGTTAGGTTAGGGGCAGAGAAACTTAACTGCAAAGACATTTGTATATGCATTTTCTCTTGTTTTCACCTGTAGCTATTCACCACTCTAGTTTTGACATGCTAATTCTCTATAGTGAACTGGTAATGCAAAGATGCCACATTTCTTTAGATGTTATCCCCAGGCAAGTTCATCACTGATGAAGCTGGGCATGACATGATGTAAATGCTGAGTGATTCAGACCACTTCACAAGCTCTTTGATTTACCAGCCCAGAAAGCAATAAGCACTCTTGAAGAACTGTGATGATTAATGGGCTTTTTCAGGAAGCTGGAAGCAACGGCTTCACTGGATCTCAACATGCAAAGGTGATTATGTATAAATAGAATATAAAAAATTCCCATCCTGTGTCCTATGCCAGATATTTTTTTCATCTCCATCCAACACAACTCGGTAAGATATCTAAGAGACTAGTACCAGAGTTTTGCTGCTGGTCCTTTCTGGGAAGCATATTTTAAGTGAAATATTTGACAGAATCTAATGAAAATGCCTAGGAAAGCTTGTGGTAGAGAGAGGTGGGTTCGTGTAAGTTGGCCTGGGATTTTTAAGAGAATAATGGCTGAGTTGTAGTGAAAGCAGGAAGATATAGAAGTGTGAGAACAATCTTTTTCATGGTGCACTGAAGCTATTTTGTGTCCTCACTAATGCTGTCTTTCAGGTGCTTCTGTAGGCTGGCACAGTAGAAATGTTGACTATTTGAACCTGAGCTGGAGGCTCACCAGTTCCGTATTTGTGAAGGGTGAGGTGTCATTGTTTGCTATCATCTCAGACTGAAGCAGACTTTGATTGTGCCCCTTGGTGTCCACCTGGAAATGCCAGAGCTGGGACCCAACACCCCATCCCTAAAAGTGGCAGTGATTAAAATTTAGCTACACTGACCTCTCTGGGCTGATCTCCACAGAAGACTGGGGACACTTTATTAGTTAGAGGTTCCTGTTTATTGTGATTAGTACCTCTTTTATGATGTGTGTAGGAGTTATTACATCAGCAGAACAGCCCAGGAAATGTGGTAACCTATGGCTGACATAGCTACTGCTGCCAAGCTGTAACACAGTCATGAAGATGTTGATGTGGTATATGCTTTATGCACAGCTCAAGCACTGGCAAATTCACCAGGAGAGGGATTGTATTTTAAATGTTTCCTCTCACTCTATAGGGAAGGCATCAGTGTGCCCTCAAGCTAATCTATGTGGATAGCTGATAAATTTAATGCTCACAATGTACCAAAATATTTTCTTGCAGATCAGCTGTTACACCAAACTCATAGCCTTAATAAAGGAAAACATCTAATGAGGTTAATGAGACTTTTCCCTATTTAAGAACAAGAGATTGGATTAGATGTGCAAACACCTGCAAAACAAAAATCCCAAACTTTCAGGCTAGCCTTGTTGTGTTACACTGAAATGTATTAAGATTTGGGTCTAGGCACTGGCAGAAAATATTCTGCACAGAGACATTGTTAGAATAAAACCCTTGGGTTTTTGAGGGCAGCCAGCTTGTACTCTCTCAAATAGCTTCTAGGGACAGTGTTGGGTATTAGTAGAGAACATGGACCATTCTGGTAGTAAGCTGCAGAATGAAAGGAGCCAGAATATACCATTGTCCTCAGGGCCAGGGAATGGGCCCTGACACTGTTAAGTTTAATAGTAAGTTCAGGATAAGAATCTATAACTCAAGATGCTTAAGGAAACTGCATGTTTAGAAAGCAAGGATCTCATGAAAAGGCTTGAACAGGCTGTTGGGAACCTTCTCAGTCTTTCAGGTTTTGCAAGATGAAAATACAATATATGTACTTTTTTTTAAATTTTATTGTTTTGTATCTCAGAATTTATACAGAAAATTACATCTGAATACCCTGCTGGGAATTTCAGGCCTTAAATGGCCTGTAGTAAGTCTCTCTCTGATTCTCAGTTGAATAGACTCAGGCACTCCTCAGTTTCTAACAGCTCTTTTCTACCTTTTTCACACTTACAATGTTTATGACACTAGGCTATTTTGAAGCACTTTGGAAGTAGGCATCCAAATTCTAATAGAAATTTAGTGGGTTTTTAACTTTTTGTTTTGTTTTGTTTTTGAGGTTTGTTTATTTTATTCAAACTGTAGCAATCCGGTTTTAGCATGGGTGCTATGGACATCACAGTTCTTACTGCATTGGGATGGTGCATATTAATAACTGATGTGCATCGTATGATAAGAGCAATAATATTTTATTTAACCATATGAATTGTTTTTGTATTCACAGTTTAAGCTGTCTGTTTCTCCTGGCAAAGATTGTTTGGTTAGGAAAACAAACAAATACTACATATGGGTTTTGAAAAACTTTACATCAAATGCACAAATTAGTCTGGCCTACTGTTGCAGTGCAAGTATCTGGACATTAAAATGTAGTGCTAAGAATAATTTTTTTGTGAAATGTCCATAATTTACATAATTTTACAATTATACAGCTAATCTTTATCCATTATGAGATAGAATTAACAAATTGAAACCAGTGGAATGTTTTTCCTTCCTCTCACTGAACACCAAACAGCAGGGACCATTCTGTTTAATACTTGAAGATAAAACAAAATGACCCAAGTACAACACCAAAGCTGCCCAAATAATGTCAGAATATGCTATGTGGTCACTTTCATTCAGAAACGTTTTCAGGGGATACCAATGTTATCATGCAGCACTTCACAAGGGTTGACACCAGTCATATCTGCAGGTTGTACCAAAGTACTACAAAGGAGGACAGCAATAATGTGCTTATTATTGAATTCCTAAGCAGCTTTCCATGCATCAGTCTCTGGCGGGAATTTTGGAAGTACTATCTCTCTTTAAGACAGCCACATTCCTAACTGAATACCTGCAAACAAGATTCCTTCTCAGCCTGCCCTGGTGCTTGCAGTGATGGTTTCGGTTGCACTGCCCTCTTCTCTCACTGGATGTGTGGAAGGGATCTTAATCACTAGGGTTCCTCTCAGGAGCCAACTTAGAAGAGTGTGTTTTCCAGAGCTGTGTTCTCTTTAGTATCTGAAAGCGGTTCTAGTGTGGAAAAAAGCCCACAAAGTGTACTGGCTTGTGATAATCAAACAATACATAGCAGTGAGAAAGATTTGTTTCAAATTCTCCTTTGAACACATTTCACAATAGAATTTAGTAAACACGTATATATAATAAAAGTAACTGCAGCTTGTTGTGCTTTAAGTATTAGCTGCTTTTCAAACTCTTTGAACTATGTGTATTTTCTAAAGAGTTTACTGCCTGCTCAGCTGGCTTTATAGCAGCCAAACCCATGATATATCTGATATAACTTCACAAAACCAAGGAAATGGAAAGCTTGCATAACTGGAAAATTCTAGTCCTCTGCTGACCATAAGACACTTCAATTTAGCACTTACAGGCCAGCAAATGTACAGAAGGGGATGGTATTTTAGATTTAAGAAGATAACAAAGTCCTCCCTTCTTGTCTGAGTAGCAGAAACTGGTAATGCAAGAAATATCAAAGCTTACTATTCCAAGCCTCCTACCCTTGTATCACTGAACAGCGTAGGAAATGCCAGGTTTAAAGTGGGTCATACTACAATCAGCAGTCTTGTTCCTCATCCACTTAAGAGACTTCATTCTCCATATTCTATTTCCCAGTACCTTCTCCAGCACATTGTAAAACAGTGCTCACATAAGAATCTTGGTACTTCTGCTGGGATTCTCCTGTGGATTCAGCAGGTGTAACACTGTGTAACTGTTATGTGTAACACAGTGTGGAGGAGAGTAAAGAGGCGCTCTGAGGAGCTGAAGCTCAGAGATGTTGGTAAGTAGGGATGAATTCCACCTCTTTTTGTCCTAGAGAGTGTCAAGTTACTATGTATCTCAAAAGTAGTTCAGCTCCACTTACTTTTAGTAACATTTTACTATCTATTTTATAGAAAAGTCACTTAAAGTCTATTAGTTACAGCTATTACTACGGAATTCACAGGAAACATACCTATGTTGCAGGGTGAATCAAAAATGGCAGTATGTCAAGCAACCTAATAAACAGACATATTTTAAGATAGTGAAGAAAAAGAAATACTATATTATTGTGACCATTTAAACCCTGGAACTATGACAGGGTATGAGGTTGTCACCTGCACTAAAGTCTCTTTCTATTGCTTTAGAAGTTTTGGGAGCTATGCATATTTTTAACAGATACCTTATGCACCTCACTTTCCCTAATTGTTACTGTCCTTCCTGACTGCAAAGGGAAAACCACATGAAAGAAAATTATGATAGATTCTGGAGAAAATGTCTGAGGTTCTCAGGGAAACTAACAGAAAAGCTCTGAATAGGAAATTGCTTCTGCCAGGCATCAAATTTGCCCTTTTTAGGCCCAAGCAGGACATTAAAACTTTTCAGATGCTGATTCAAGGGAAGAAGGTAGGTTAAGTGGGTTGTCAGCAGCTGCACAGGGAGGAGATGGTGACAGACTTTGAGGGGCACATAAGCAAGCTGAAACAAAGCAAGCTGTCTCACCTACTCCCACCTAACCTCAAGGTGAAAGTAGCGGGATAAAGCTGAATTTACTGAGGCTGGGACTGAAAGATGAAAGCTGAGGTAAAGGTCTTTTGTTTGCTTAAGCACCTTTCTCTGTGTTTGAGTGAATAATACTTTGTTTTGGAGAAGCTGGCTTGGGGTCACTTCAATTCATCTGCTGTCATAGACTCTTGGAAGAAAAGGCATATTGATGACAAACACAGTTGGGTCTGTCAGTTGAACATGAGTAGTAAATGAGAGATTGCCGCCAGGATTTCCAGTCTGAGAGTGGTAGGACCATATGGCTCTATCCATAAAAAGTTGAAGGTAACAAAGCTCTTCTCAGGAAAGTGTGCTTGAGAGGTATGAAAAGGCACTTCAGTACAGTTTATCTGTAGTTGCAACTAATCTTACAATTCTTTCAGTTTAATAAAGTAGAATATTTTCTACTGGAAATCCTTTCCTCTAATTCAAGCAAACTACATAAAGAACAAACATTTACTGGAAAATATGTAAAATGCTATCATCTTTGACTTCCTGCCAACAGTTGATGTGCACAACAAATGACCCAGAACTCGCACATCCCCGTTCAGTGCTTAAAAAGGAATATTTGGGAGATATGTTACTGTATGTGGTTTTGTTCTGAATAGCTGGATTTCTGATCACACGGTTTAAAAATATTTGAAGAACTGTAATTTCCAGTGATCTTAAAAGATTAAATATTTATATTTATTTAAGGATATTATATTCCTTGCATTTTTCATTGAAGCATGACCTGTTAACACCTAGTAGCCAGTACTGATTGCATATTCCCAATTAATGGAATATTCCTGAAATCAGAGACCTGCCCTGCAGGCAGGGGTGGGTGTGTGGCCCAAGAAAGTTTCAAATCACCTTTCTTAATGACTCAAGATAGATGTTCAAAACGACAAATAGAGGAATCTTTTGTGTGTGTGTGTGTGTCACTAGAGAGGAAGAATGTTGAGTCCTCATTAACATGTATGAGGCATCACAAAACCTAGCAGCGAAATTGGTTTTAGTTTGCTTTAAAGTTTGTGTTATTATTAGTTGACTGCTAGAAGGCCACAGAGAGGATATTATGTGAAAAAAAAAGGCAAGCTACTTCACCCCAGTTTTACTTTCATATTTGTAGCCCAAAGGAACCTTCTTTTTTGACTATTAAAGAATGAAGATTTGATCTTATTTTGCTAACTTTGGGTTATACAGTCTGTTTCACTGAATCTGGAAATGTACTGTTTTTCTTTTCTTGATAAATGCTCTGTAAGTAAATGTTTAAACTGGAACATACAGGGATAGAAATTCATATTTAATGTTATTGCAGATTCATCAGTGTATGTCTTACTTCAGGACTGATATATTAGATAGCAGATTTTTCTTTCCTTTGAAAGGAGGAAGTGAGATGTAAGAAATGAAAAATATTTTTCCCTTGAAATAAGTGTCAGAGTTCATGATTAATGTTTAATCTGAAAAAATATTTAACTACCTCACAAGGGAAATGTTCTATGGTCTGCCTAGAATTAATGTCCTACCACGTTTACAGAGAGGAAGGGCCACAGACCTTGAAGTACAAACAACACCTTGGAATAGCAAAAGAAGTAAGAAATTCTGGGAGTAACAAATCTGTAAAATTCATTCTACAGATATGTTTTGTGTTCTTTCTTTTGGTTTTTAGTGCCATATGGTGGGAGCTCTAACAGAGGTTCTTGGTGCTGAAGCTTTTTTAAGGGCTTTGTATGTAAATATATACTGTCAGAATCTCCACAGTGGCATGACTTGATAATGGCATACATCCTTCAG
Organism: Pomatostomus ruficeps; assembly: GCA_013400735.1. NCBI lineage: Eukaryota > Metazoa > Chordata > Aves > Passeriformes > Timaliidae > Pomatostomus > Pomatostomus ruficeps. Next base: position 10,201 of record VYZT01075026.1, on the reverse strand, counting down.
GTCCACTTAATGTATTGAAATATCTTTCTTCATTCCTCAGTCAGGGTTGGCTGAATCATCAGCTACTAAATGTTGCAGTGTGCAGGTTTCAGTTTTTCTCATGGCCAGGCACTGCTGTCTCCCCACTCCCTCCCCCGGTATCTGGTTTCTTCCCCTGGAAGGCTCTGTATTTTGCAATCCTATACAAAGCCCGCCAAATTCAAACCCTGCATCCCTACCCCATAGGACGTTTGTACCCTTCCCTGCCCCCTCCTGTAGGTATATATGTAACTGTAACATGCTGTGCCAGTGCTTCTCTGGCATGACCCCAGTGTCAAATAAAGCATCTGAGGACCCCCTCCTCTTCGTCTCTCCTTCCTTGGCGTGCCTGTAACATCAATGGGCTAGGTGAAACCCTGCTGGAGCTTCGCCATGCCCTCCCGTGCTCTGAAGTAGCTGGCCAGCCCCTGGAACTGCGAGCAGGAGCCCGGTGCCCCTGCCAGCGGCATTGTGGCAACTAAATCCAAGAATCACTGGAGATGGAGAGAGTTCAAGACAAACACACATGTATATACATGCAGGTATTTCTAGGCTAATCCTTGACTGAATTAAAAGAGCTATAATTTTAATAGCTTATATAATTATAAGAGCTATAAAAGACACCTAAAAAGGTGTCTTTTATTAGGCACCTGGCTTAGTATGGGCATAGGGATTCAACACCTTTTTCTAGACATTTCACTGGTGTTGAGTGTTTTCTCAGTTAAAAAAATAGATGGAGATTGCTCTGGAACATCAGTGGCACCTGGATAGGTCTAAGCCGTGACCTGATGTCAGAGCCCAGACAAAGCCAGCTGTTTGAATATTCTTTCCAGAAGGCTGTGAAGAAGTACTACCCATCATCAGTCTCTGACTTCCTGAAACTCTCTGTCAGCGAGCAAAAGACATTTTTCAATATAAAAATGTGATTTTAGAATAAGAGTCTTGAAACTTCATACTCTAAAAATTTGCAACTAAACACAAGTCTTCCATTGGAATTTTTTTTTAGCATATAGTAAGATATGTAAGAAAAGAACATTAGGAAAGTTAGGTTGCCAGTTACTGCAAAAACTTTATCCCATGTCCACCTCAAAGGACAGTGTAGGAACTGAAGAACATCTCTTGTATCTGTCTGTAGCAATCAAGCAGCTAACACCCCTGCAGCATGAAAATTGCTGGTTTAGTCTTGATTTGAGAAGCTGAATCATTATTAGACCCATCTGTCTGGGACTTGACCGAATCAAAATAACTGTGACTGTATTCAGAATAAATTGATCTGTTATCACCTCAAATACACGTAGCCTTCCTTTTGAACTCTCTAGATAAAATTCTTGAAGTGTTTAATCACTTGACCTTGCTTTAAATAGGAGTGAGGCATCTAATACCTTTGAACTTAAAGCTTTGAAGTCCTGGGTTACAACGTGTTTCTACTCTGTTCCTGTATCACTAATCTACACAACTGCTCATTTAATTTTTCCTCACACAGAAGAACCCCATGGTCAGTGCAGGTTTTTGTCTAATCTTGTCGTCTGCTGTACTACACAAAATCAATATAGTAGCTTTTTCTCTTTTATTTTCTGTTTATTTGTTTGCTTATCTGTTTGGGGCTTTTTTTTTTTCAGTTAACCTAATTTTGTACAATTAAAAAAATTCAAAGGCAAATAACTAGTTGAAAAAGTGCAGTTTCTCTTCCCCTTCACCTTTTTTTTTCAATAACTTCCAGCTCTACTGATGATAGATTATGCTATCCTTGCCCTTTTCCATTCTAGAACTAGTTTAGAATAGCAAAAAAAAGCATTTTGTTTGCACACCTCACTTTTAATTCTTCCTTGTGGTATGTCTCAGTCATGGTGTGACACTGCAATGAATTTAAACAGTGAAAGAGGATATTTTCTGTGCAGTGTTTCCCTGAGATAGGGTTGGAGTTTTTTTGGTGGTGGGTTTTTTTTTTCTCCCTTAACTGCAGCGCTAGAAGGTATCATTTAGGAAGCTACCTGTCTGCTCTCCCTCATTTTGCTTATGTCATGAGTTGAAATAATGAACCCTAGAAAACTGTTTTTCCTTCCTTTTCTAAATCGACATTTAGTCATAGTCTTTCCCAAAAGACCATCCTGTAGTCAACTCTTGTGCTTTCTTGGCTGCCCAGAAAGGTCGCAACAATTTCACTGAATGTCTTCTTCCAGACTTTGAGGTTTATCACAAATGTTTTAGAACTGGCTGTTAATTTCCTGGGTTTGGGTTTTATAATCTTATTTTGGAACTCTGGAGGTATTGTTCTGCCCCAGGAGGAGTAGGGTTCTTTCTGAGTCTCAGTATGAAAGACAGAACAGTAAGTAGAAGTGGATAGTGGGAAGAGAAATACAGATGGCAGGCCAATCTTACATTCTTTCAGGGACTGGGAACCTACTTTTTATCCACACTGGGCAGACACCAGTTGGACAATCATGACGTGCTATGCAGGATGACCATCTTTGGAAAGGTTCAACCTCCCTCTGTATGGTGTCTTCCTACAGCAGCAAAACTTTCCGAGTTCTCTTGACAGGGTTTGTTATCCTTTTCTTAATTTTTTGGAGGAAATCCTCTAACTGTTCTAAATGCTGTTTGAAAAATTTCATCAATTGCTCTTCTGTTGCTGTATTCCTATAAAGATCATAAACGTTGTCATTGCAATGTAGTAATAAAAATGGAATAATTCTGCTATTTGAGAAGACAGGCCTTCACAAATTTAGAAAAATAACTATATAAAACTTTTCAGTCATTGTATAAGCCGATGATGAAAACTAATTCCCTTAAAAATTTTAATAGAGATTCTGCATCTCAGAGGAAGATAACTCTCCATTTTTATTTGCCAGTATGCTTGCAACAAAAATTCTGATTCCTCTTTACCAAATAAAGAAATGATTGATAAAACACATTAAAAAAAATCAATATATTTTTAAAATTATCACATCTTTTTGTGTTGTCTTTGTGGGAAAGAAGACACATATGAGTTAAATAAAATATGAACAGTTTTCTGTGCAGTTGCTTTCACTGACGGCATCAAAATGTGTGCATGTTGACTTTTCTGCTTTCTTTCCCCTGTCTCTTTCAATTGTATTTTCAATTGGATACCTTTGACAATTTTACTGTTCTATTTGTGGTACTTCAAGATAGAGAAAGGATGATCCACTAGATCATTTCATCCCTTGAAGAAATGTAGTTTTCTGGTAGTTGGAGTCTGGTTAATTGAAAAACTGCATTTTTCTGTAGGGTGGTAAAGTACACTGTTGTTTATGGGGAGACGTGGACTTCAAAGTAAGGCTTTGTTCAGAGAAGGAAAACCTGCCTATGAGGACAGATACTGTCAGAATGTGGGGCTTGTGGCTTAAAGTCAGCTAAATGGACATGTCCCTTTTGTGAGACACAAAAGTGAGGGGGCCAAGCCTCTTCCTCCCTTTAAGGTGGGGAGAGTGAAGGGCTTTTTTTTCCTCAATTTTGAAACCATTATTTCTTTTCAATAAATGATTTGAATATTTGAAATATTCTGATCAGTATTCTTTTTTCCCTCTTTTCATTCACATTTATGTGCTACATATATCTGCTCGGATGTGCGAGTAAATATGATAAAGTATTTTAACAGTCATCAGTGAATTGTTTATTTGCAGTTTCATCTAAGAGCATAGCTGCAGAAAGTAATCACAGCTTCACATTTTCGTGCATAGTATCATATTTCTTTATAGGTTTTGATACATCATTGACTTAGTTTCATATCTCATTTCTGTGGTTTATAAACTAATCGTCTCTTTCTTGGGATGAAGCAGATCATATTTTAAAAATCTTCTTCTGACATATTATAAACTGTTGTGTGATACTGTCATTGTGTCTTGATGCAGTTATGATGACTAAGTTATGACAGAGCTGCACTCTGCTAATTTACAAAATTGCTGGTAGGACACAGTGTGCTTTGGAGATGCTCCCTCTGCTTGGACATTCTCCCTCTGTCACAAAAAATACCCCATGAAATAATGTGTCACAATTTGCTTTTTGGTAGACCACATAAAAACAAAACTTTTCTTAAATCTCTGGCATAAAAGAGTTCCATTGATTGAAGAGTTCAGAATAGAGTTTTAAACCTAAAGACACATTATTGAACTGAATGCAACTGAATCAGAAGTTGACTTTTCTGTAAAATCAGAAGTTGCCCAGCATTTAAAAGAAAACCTAGAAGAAAGGTCTGGATAATATTTTCTTTTTTTCCCCACAAAATATTGTGGACTTTTATGTTGTTACAAACTAGCCATGACAAAACTGTGTGATAGTTAGGGGTAGAACTTATGTTTTCATCTCTCAAGGTCCACAGCCTGTGCAAAATATGAAGGAATTTCAGTTTGTACTCTAACATAGGATGACCATAATAATAATAATAATAAACTAGAATACATATTTAAAATTTGCCCCTTATTCCTGAGTTGATTAGATTTCTAAAGCCAGAAGGAATAATTAATCTGACTCAGTGTATAACAAGGCCATTTAATGTCACTTGGTAATGACTACGATTCTCAATAAACTGTCTTTCAGAAAAACCTACTACACTAAATATAAAGACTTTGAAGGGATACCTACTTTACCACTGATCAAAAAGGATTGTCTTTGGGTATTCCTTACTGATAAGGCTTTGGAAGGTAGAGAAAAAATGGGTCATTTACATTCAGAATACAAAGCACCTAGGTTTCCTTTTCCACCCCTGTTGATTTCATATACATTGCAGAAGGTATCAATAAAAAAATTGTCCCCGAAAAAGAAAAAAACTTTCAAAAACCTTTATAAAAGACCAATGTTAATTTTAGACTGAAATTGTTTTTCTAAACTTCAGCCTGGAATACATATGTAAGAATGACTTATTAGCTGTTGTTATAATTGAAGACATCAATTTAGGACATAAGTACTAACCTAAATTTTGCTAGAATAAATATGAATGTCTGCACAGCAATCTGTTTGGAAACTGTTTTCAGAGTGAGCAGAGGAATTTTAGGGTGTTTAAATAAAGGAAATGAGTGCTCTCATTTATTAACAATCATCAAAACCACTTTTTGCTGTTGCACTTCTCAGATAATTTCACCAATAAACATTTCCAGCAACAAGTACACACATTTTCATGGCCTTTTGACATGACCCAGTGTTCCATGATGTTCAATTGAAGTTACAAATCCTTATCCATATTTTCATAATTATCTACTACTGGGAATATTATCACGGAAAAATCAAAAGTTTTCCAGTTCATTATATGGCTAGACTGGGATACTCAAAGATTTCATTTCTACTGATGTTCTCCATTTTCACATTTATTAGAATGTGACACCCAGGGTTAATTAAAGTAAATAAATGAAGTTCAAGCATTGTACAAACAGTTGTCCTTTTTGCTTTCTTTCCTGAATTTTTAAAAATGTGTTTGTTCATGTTCATCCTACCATAAGCAAAGTGATAATGTATATGATTTTCAACAGTTTCCCACCTGTGATCCCCTATGTGTTAATGCTATGACATGGGACTGCAAAGTAATATTTTGTTGTAGTATGTACATATATATGTCAAACCATTAATTGCTGTGGAGCCTTCATAAAGGTACTTGAGTTATCACCAGAGGACATTTTCAGTGGTGCCACCTCTCTAACTCCCATTGCCTGAGTGCCAGTCACACTTCTGAAAAATGACATAAGTAATGTTATTACGCAATTTTAAATACATGAAATAGGGATGCCATCACCCATAACTCATCTTCCAGTCTTGTAGTTCTGTGGCTCTCTATGTTAATCTTTAAGTCAATTTTGTCACTACATGCACAATTCATTGATATGAGATTGGTAAAATACAAAGTGAAATCTTCCTTCTTGACTAGGAGATCTCAAATTCTCTTCATGAAATACTACTCACATATTTCCACAAACATTTCATTCTTGAAATTAAGTGGATTTCAACAGAGAGCCACACAGAGGCTATCTGTTCTATCTATCACTTTTCTTTCTGTGAACAATGTTGAAACAATGATCTTGAGATCTTTCTTGCCCAGCCTTGGCACATGCTTTAGGGAAGGGACATTGCACCTTTTACTCAGAAAGCAAAAGAGGCCTTTCAGAAACCTGTGAACTAGTATTCATCTTTCCAGTTTTGGTATGACAGTGTTCAGCTATGACTTTTTTGCTCTTTGCTGCAGTCAGCATACAGCCAGATCTGACAGAGGGAAAATTAAGCAAGTTCTTCAAACCTGGGAGAATCTTCTTTTGGCTAAGATAAATCCATTCAGAAATTCACAGAGTAAAACTGAGACACACATAAGTTTGTCATTTGTGTATGCTCCCAAATGTCTTCTGTAAGTACTCCCTGCAGAGCTCTGTACAGACAGAAGCTCCACCTGTGAAGTGTAACAAAATCAGGCTTTGGGCTTCCTCTTGAGAGGATGAAAAAAAAAAATTATCAGCTTTTATTTTTTGTTGATAAATCTTGTCATAAATTGTAGTGAAATAAACAATAATATCTAAGACACTGAAAAGGCATAATTCTTTTAATTTCCCATTTCTTTGCCTGAAGACAGTAATACAACATTTTTTCAGCACAGTATCTTCTGTACTACTTCCCTTATTTTTTTAAAGGTGTTTGCTTTGACTACTTCACACATTCCTCTTACTTTTATTACTGTAGAAGAACAAGCCAGTATTTCAATAACTTGAAGTATTGGGGTTGTGGACTTGCAGGAGTCATTGACCTCATTGTACTGATAAATGATTGTGGAAACTGTAATCCAAAACTGCCAACGTACATGCAGGACCTTTGAAATTATGCTAAAATTTATGGAAGGTGTGTTACCCTTCTTCCCTGAAGCTGTCTATGTGTGATCTCATGGACTTGAAAAATAATATTTTTCTTTTGGTACTTTCTTTCCTGCGAAATAGAATAATTAAAATGCATATGGTAGGTGGCTGCATAAAGATTCATGTCAAATGGAAATGTGTTGAGTGTCACTGTAACTTTCTGACTACTGACAGCGTAAGGAAGAAGTAATATTTCCTAGGCTGCTCTATGCAGGATACTGGACTCATTTCACATATGACACAGAAAGAGTTACAGAATTTCTAATTACTTTATAATCAATTTAGTAGAATTCTACTAATTTGTAGTTCCTAAATCTTGTAGTCTGTGAAAAACAGACACTGCATTGTTATACAGCTGGTCCATTACCTACATATGGCATACACATTTTTCCTTAGGTACTGAGAAATGGTAGTTATCAAGAGATCTGTTTGTAGTGATTGAAATGTAGAAAAAAAAGAACTCAAAATGCCATTAATGAAACCATACTCTTTAATTGAAAAATATCTCCCTGTTTTCCCTTTCATGAATTCGTTTTTTGTCTCCTTTGCTGCACTGTCTCTGTTTGTGCAATATTCAGTATCCATAATGAGTTGTTAATGAGCTATCGATTATAAATGCAATTTATAGACAAGAGAGACTGAGGACTTGAGGTGCTCTTTCAAAACAAATAGTTCTGTATCTGAATTCTCCTTCATTTACAAAGATACACTCTTTCTGTTACAGTATCTTTTATACTAAAATCTTAATCTGAGTTACTCTGAATGTAGTTGCACATTTAATGAGTTTCCTTTAATGATATATTGACTATATCCTGAATGTTGCAATGAACAAAGACTACAGTATAATGAAAACTCTTTGTTATAACAAGAGCAGACTCAAAGAATTATGCTCATTAAGCTGTGATCCTGAACCAATGAATTTAATGGAAAATTTGCTGTCAAATTCAGTAAGAACAGAACCAGAACCTAATTTCTTAAAGGCATTCAGAAATATGGTCTTTAAAAACAGTTTTGTAATACATCATGATACAAAGGGAATTAGCTACAAGCAACCTAATTACACTGGAGGATGAATTGGCTAATGCACTGTACATACAGCTAGGACTGCCCTATGCACAAAACTTGAAGTGATTTGCGTAATTTGGGTTTTGTTTCACCTTTACAGACAGGAAGGCTGAAGCACAGACTCTAAAGCAAAAGCCAAGGTTATATAAACAACATCTTAAATGAACCCCGATCTCTCAGCTGTTAACCCATATAATCATGTTTGAACACAGCAGCAAACCCCAGTATAAGAACAGGCATCAGGTGGACTGTGCACTCATCAGCCAAATGAGGTCTAGTCACTCCATTACCATTAATTACAGTTTTAGTGGTCTGAAATTGAAGCAGCTCATGAAACAGAATTTCTCATGAAAAACTAGTTCATAGACAGATTACCTTAAATGAACCCTGAGATCTTATGAGCTTCATTCCTTCTCCAAGTAGAGGAATTCCAGGATGATCTTTGCCACCATTAGAGAATTAAATATTTATTAGAGGTTGTATAGAGTTGCTTTAGAGAAATCAGTTACTGGTGGTTAGCAGAGAGGATGCTGAGATCCTAAATTGGTTAGTTAAGGAATAAGTTAGCCCTCCAAACATTCAAAACAGTCAAATTCCAATTGGGTTGTGTTTTCTCTATTTATTTTATTTTGATTGATACCTATCTCCTGGGTCAAATGTTGTTTGTGCACAGTAATTTTGCAGGACTAGATATTTTACTTTTGTTGTTGTTTCTTTTCTACTAGCCATAATTCACCCATGCTGAAGTTTTGGAAAAACCTGGTATTTTATCTCCTGTCAGAATCAACATCTGGCAAGAGCCATGGTATGAAGACTTTTAAATATTTGCTCTGAGTCTGAGAAATGCAGCTGTGATACTGTACCTACAGCCCTGCATTGCTCTTCTGAAACCTGGCAGAAAAAAAAAAAAAAAAAAGGAAAAAAAAAAAAAGGAAGCTGTTTAAAATCATATGACAGGTTATTATTTTGTTTAATGTGAAATGTTCATCTGACAAGCTTATTGAGCTTGATTTGTGTACCGAAGCCTTCTGCAAATCTACAGTCTATCTGAGTTCCCTTCCCCCTCTTCTTCGCTCTGCCACCAGTACTGACATCAACCATTGTGCCATATGAGGGGGAAAAAAAAAGGTACCTGGAGTATTCAAGTGATTTAACCAGTTTGATTTATGTTAATGGTACAGAAGAGAATATTTTTTGGTCCTCAAAAACATAACAGGCAATTGATGTGCCATATTGCCGTATGGTTTTAGCTATCAACATGTCAAGATTTAGTTTTGCTGTTAACATTTTACGATTTAGAAGGCTATAAGAATATGTGCAGTGTAGCAACAACTCAGGCATCATTCCCCCAGCTATATTTATTGGGCTTTCATTTTTCCCTTTTACAGAGAAATTGAAAAGGAAAAGGACAGGAAAAAAGACTGACATTTTCTGTCTTTCATTTTCTTCAGTCTGTCAGGTTGTGAGAATAAAGAGAGAGAACACTGACTTCTAATGGTTTGTTTTCACACTAAAGTAGATTCAGGGCATAAGAATTCAAATGTGCAGTTTGTTGATTTCTCGCTAAACTAAAGATAACCTGAGCATAAACTGTAGCTTCATTGCATCTACCCCCTCTATTTATCCCTATAGCTGAGAGCTACATGTTTAACATGCTGTGGAGATGCTAATCTATATAAACCAATTGTCTGAAAATCTAGAAGTGCTATGTGCAGTGTACATGGTCATAGAAACATTTATTTTCCTTCTAGACCTTTATCTCCTTCTACTTCTGCTTTGGAAAATCAATAAGATGTACTTCTTGGTGTTTAAGTGGGAAACTAATTTTTTCATACTAGGAGAATGTCACAGTGGCTGGAGCTGCTAAAATAAGATATAAATTCCTCTTTAGTGGGTATTTTACTTCCCCCAGGTTTTAAATTGATGATAACAGAATAAAAATTTTTGCTGACCATTTAGAACTAGCACTAAAAAATAAATGGGACACATGAAAAACTTACCTTCTGAAATTTCCATGCTTAAACTTCCAAGGTAAAAAAGCAACTTAAAATATGGGTAGTAAGAGACAGTACAAATTTTAGAAAAGTTTTCAAACTTCTCTTAATGTCCCTTTGTAAATCTCAGACTCATTGCCAAGAAGGTATTGAAATTCTCTGTGAAGGTTTAATTAATACCTTTTATTTTCCCAGTTGCTCTGAGTAATGAAGAAATGCCTAGTGTTTGAGACAAAGGAAAGAAATTTGTCTTCTTAAAGTTGTGTGTTGTGGTTTTAGTAG
>VYZT01074900.1:0-14784 GCA_013400735.1 Pomatostomus ruficeps | reverse complement strand
TCATCAAAACCTGTGCCAGGGCCTGTGGCACCAAGCTCCCAGGGTGTGTGGTTGAGTTCTGGTACCTTCTCAAAGCATTCCTTGGCACTTCTGTAAGTGGTTACTGCAGACAGAGCTCTGACTCCTCTGCTGTCAAGTGGAAGTGCCGCTTTTATTCTGAATTCTTTTTGTCACGCGCTAGCAGATTCTCAACAACTCTTAGATTTATCAACCTTTTTCCAAATCAAGAGTTGCCATATTTGAAACCTGTGTGGAGAATGAGCTAAGAAAGAAGCTCTAAACTCTTTAGTGCTGTTCTTCTGCTGGTCTGGTGAAACACAGGCGGACTCGGTGGGCCATAATGAAATTGCATGTTAAAGCTGGGTGCTGTGTCTGCAGAATGGTATTTGTGAATGTGCAGCTCTGGATAGGTGGAAGATATATTTCTGGAAGGAAAAGAAGTGAAAAATCCCACCCTTGCTGTCTTTCTAACCAGGAGGGATTGCCAGATGTGTCTTATTACTCTGCATCCTAGATCGGCGGTAAAATATTATTTGAATACTGACATTTAAAAAAATAATTTCTGATTCAATTCAAAGAGAGCATTCACTGCTATTTCAGAGGCCTCTGGAGAATGTACTCCAGCTGTTGTTCATAGTTGTGCTTTGTGTTGATAAGACAAGTAAGTACACACTTTTTCATCATTCCGTTTTATCAGCCTGCTTCTGAAATGTCATGGGCCAGGATTACGCTCTCATGGGCCACGGAGATGAGACTGAGTTTGGGAAGTTTGTTGTGTGTGGTGCTTCTGAGAGGGTGTTGTATGGGTGAAGGAAGAGCTGCACGAAGAAGCCCTGTTAACTTGTTTGGGTGATGATGGGTATAGAGGAACTCCCGAGTTCCCTCGAAAAACTAGAGCTACTATCATCTTACACAATACCTCAAGGGCAAGCAGGCAGAAAACAAACCTTTGGGTAATGCCAGTTTGTGTATTGGAACATTTCTAATTATGCTTTGCTGTCATTGAGCCTAATTTGGTGAACTGTTAAGATGTAAGGCTTGTAAATTTTGATCAGGGTTTTTTTGAGTGCTGTTGCATAGTGTGTATTGTGTTTCAAGTGGAAAGGAGGTTTTGTTCTTCTTTTCACTTGCATATTGTACAAGTAAAACTTCAGTGACTTTGGTCTAGTGAGGAAAATTATAAATACAGTCTGGTTTTTTTTCTGAAAAATAGCTGCTAATGAATTTTTGCGTTGGTTATGAAAGACTAGGATGGAAACTAGCTTATGTATGTGTTAGTAAAAGCTTGTGTACGAAAAGAATTTGAATAAATCAGTTGATTATTGAATAATGTCAGTATTCTATTACTGATCTTTTAAGTATGTGAAATTATCTGTCTTAGTGAACTTTGTAGTTGGTTTAGTTACTTTGAAGTAATTGCCTTAGGGGAAAAAGAGAACTGTTTGATACAGTATGATATCTTCAGTACTGGAACATTTGAAAAAAATCTAAAATCTGAAGCATATGAGTTTGTGCATCTTTTTCTTTTGAAAATCAATGCCATGGTATCTAAAAGACTTAGCTCCACTCTTTCACAGCATTAGATTGATATCTAACAGTTTCTCTTGAATTTATTTAGTAGTCTAGCAGAAAGCATACAGCAGTGTGCAAAGGATTTACTTGCAGTGTGAATGAGTGTTTTGAATTTGTTTCATTTGACTTTTTTTTTCTTCACCTTCATATGTTCAATTCTGTTGTGTGAGATGAAGTTCTCATGATGCTTTGTACTATTTAGCATATCCCATTTGTTGATTAAACCTTTTGGTACAGTGATGCATCTATCACTGAGTACTTGCCAAGTTACCTGCCAAAGGTTTCCTTTTTTCCTGACTAATGGGACTTTTTTGTTTTCATTTGTGATTAGATAGCTTGTAGGTGCATTGTTGAGGGAAGATAGATTCCGAAAAACATTTCAAATAGGTATGATAATTTTGAGAGCAGTTGTAGCAGAACTTTCCCTGGGAAATTCTCTACCTACCTGATGAAATAAAGCATTAACAAGCTGGGTTCTGTAAAGGAAGATTTTTGCAAAGCTGTTATTTGTAAATTCACTGCTATAATGGATATAGCAAAGAGTTCAGTGAAGGTGAGGAGATCTGCTTTATTTTTCTCATAAATATAGTAGAATACAAATGGTCCCATCACTTTCCCCCAATGCTGCATGGTCTTGTTTTTGTCTTTTGAGAAATTAAATCTATTATGATATATAAAGAACTCAAAAATAATTCAAATTTTTATTGCTTAAATAACATTTCACTGTTTTAAATAAGTCCAGAGTAATTTTAAAGCCATGCAAATATAAGCTGAGATAATTCCTTTGTGTTGAAAAATCTTGAAACCCCAATGAAACCTCTTGAATAGCTTTAGTATTCTCTGACTGGTAGAAACCTTATTTATTGCACCATCAGTGGATGGCAGGCAGAGATTTTTCTAAACTTAAATACAGTAAATTTGAAAACTTCTTTTCCTGATTGTATACAGTAGAAAAAGAACTTGGTTCTTAGTTCAGTATAAACAGTGCAGTGGTTTGACATTGACGCTAATGATAGAAGTATCATTGCATTAGTGCGGAGAGAGCAGCTGAGCAGATGTGTGTGCACCATACCAAAACGATTAAGTGGTACCTCTTAGAGCAGGGGTAGTTTATCGTGGGAGTTTTGGACATATGAGTACAACTGGTATGTGGCACTTCCCATTCATGCTGTCTTCACCACAGGCAGGCTACTTCTGCTCCAAAGGTTAATGCTTTCCTTACCTCTCAGTGAAGACATTACAGTTGGCTGTGGAAGCACCTGGAAGGCTGAGCCAGAGCACAGAGTTGAGCTCGCCCAACCAATCTTGATGTGGTGCATCCCCATTTCTGAAAGGTTACCCTGATATTTGCCCGGCTCTGGTGTTTCTGCATGCTTTTCCTTTAAAGTACTGAGGTAAATTAACTTCTAGTTCATCACATATCTGTTTGCATGGGACCAGACCGTCTGTTCTTGCACAGAGAAAAAGGAGAGGTTTTGGAGGGTGAGAATTTTTAGGAATTTGTAGGCAGTCTGGATTTTTGTTGTGAAATCTTAGAGCTTTGTTAACTGAGTGGTCACTTCAAAGTGAAGTACATACAGCTCTAAGCTAATGGACATTTTTGATTTCCATCCCTTTATTTTTCCCCTATCCTGTTTTCCCTGTCATTTGCTAATTGAAAGCAAGCCCCCTTTAATAGCTGGAAAACCTCTGGCAATAGCAGGAAAAAGAAAGAAAACAGGTATAACAAGAAATAGGTGAGTTAATTTTAAAGTATTTCTTGTATAGATATTACAGGAGAACATGTTGAGGCTTGAGTTTGATACCTATTTGATCTCCTCAAGAACAGCACACATTATTTGATGGATTTTTTCAGAAGTACATTAGATAGCTCTCTCTACAGTACTTTATTTTGAATTTAGAAGCTTGTTTAGCAGACGACTGAATTTTCCTTTTTCTGCTTAATCCCTCCAGTCTTCTCTGACAGCCCAGCCTTCACTCACTGTATTGTGACAGACACTATAGAAATCCTCTTAAATGTCAGGTCTGTTGGATAAATGGATAGTGACTTGCAAATGATTATGGAAGTTTTTTGGTTTTTCAGATTTGAGGGTTATGATGTAGTCAGTAAAGCTTCATACTCCCTTTTAGCAGCTCTTGACGATACTGATGACACATTTGTTTTCTTCAGTTAACTTCTGTGGCTACTTCTGAAGTAGTTCAGAAATTATATAAAAATCTGCAAGTTAAAAACCCTTGGTAAGATACATAGATTTGTAGGCTTTAGAGTTTTTTACCTTACTGCTGAAAGAATAAGTACAGTTTTAGAATTATGTTTAGAATGGGAATTCTAGTTTCTCTGAGCTTCTTTGCAGTTACACCAGAGGACTTTCTGGATACATATATTATATCACAATATTTTAGGAAAATAAAACAGAATAAGGAACTTTATGTTGTATTTTTGAGAGCAACAAAACTAAAGATAGAGTAAATGCTGTGATATATTCTATTGCTTGGAGGATATGGAAGACTTTTCAAACAATGTATGTTATTAATTTCATTTGACAGAGGCAGGTGTATGTGTATACAAAGCATATGTCTGGTCTAAAACTTGAACATCCTTTAACATGTTTTGCTGCAGCAACAAGAATGTTAAAAATTTGCACTGGGTCTAGCACAGAGAGTAATAAGTTAAGCTTTTTTGCCTTAAAACTACTGTGAAGTAGATGTTAATTGCAGTAACAAGCTTTCTTTCCATAGAGTGAGTTTACAGTATAAACCAGTGTGCTGTTAGTTGTCTTAAGGAAAATGTCAGTTACATCAATGTGCATTTTGTTTTCATAGAGATGTCCAATTGCTGTCATTTAAAAGTAAGAAGGACTGAATTGCAACCAAATGATTGTGGCCAGATACACGGATTTATTTTTATAGCATAAGACCTGCAGCAGTTCCGAACTAAATGTCATACTTAGATAAGTAACACCCTTATAAGAATTCACCTGTGTTTTCCAGTGACAGTATTTTTTCATTTTTTAAATCTTGAGTCTGCCTGTGTGTAGGCTTTCTTTTATTGATGGCCAGTGTCCTAGGTAGTGCTCTGTGAAGAGCGCACCTCAAAATGTTTGTGTCTTGTTGAAGAAGCAGGTAGATAAACTTTGCAACTCCTTGTTTGTCCTTCTTAAATGCCTCCACAAGCACTCAGGTAGGGCTTGTCTCTCTCTCCTGATACTGGAGGGACCATGGTAATACTGGCCAAGAAAATCAGCCTCTGATTCAGTGTTTTCTGTTGCCAAATTTGCTTAGCTAAATTAGTATCCCATGTATTGTATTGGAACAGGTAATGTTGTCTGTGTTCACTTAAAACTGGGGAAGTTTCTCTCTGTTTGGCCTAGGGGGTGAATCTGACTTCTACACTAATGACCTTCTTGTATGTTTATTAAATATTGCCCATGACTTTTCACGTAATTCACTCAAGCACATATTTCTTCTACAGGTCCATTAAAGTAAAACATTCAGTGTGCCCTCTGCAGAGAGGTTATTTGTGGTGTCATGGAAATCAGTACAAGATGCCTATTAGTGGGTTCATTTTTTGTTTATACTTGAGGTTTGCTTCATTGCTGTATTAGTTTAAGGTTTTGTTTCTAACGAGCATATAGAAATGTGTGTAATGGAAAAATAATGGAAAAATCTCTTTTGGATATATATGTGCACCTTAAATGCATCGTTAGGTATAAATTGAGTAGAAGAAGTCTTTGAAGTGTTATCATCTGGGATATACAATCTTTTGCATGTTCTTAGTACCTAGCAGTCTGGCAATGTGGTTGTCTTAGAAACAGGCTTTATTTTCCTTTTGTGAATATCTAGATGTGAAATCATCATCTTCCTTGAAAATCTAGAAGCAATAGTTCTGAAAGAAAGAACTGCAGATTTAAGATGCTTATCCTCTATTTAAAGAATTGATTCAGGAGTCTGTAAGTGATATTTGCATTGTGAGCTTTAATTATTATTGTGTGCTTATGTTACTAAAACAGTCTTTAGTGGTTTTTAGAGGTAAAATGCCTGTACTTAGTGTTGATATTAATCTGGGAATTATCTGCAGTGAAACACTTTGCCAAGATTTCCTAGCTTAATGTTTAAATAGAAATATTACAGTATAACTGATGCATTAGAAGTGAAATTCCTAAAAACAAACTGACACTATGACTTCCAGTCTTTTCCCTTGTCTTGTTCTAAATTAACAGCATGTGATAAATCCTTGAGTATCCTGTGAGATTATAGCATAATATTTGCCAGACAAAACATTAGCCACAGACAAAAGTGCAGAGAACAGCTTTTTTATTAACCAGAGGGCTGCCATGCATGACATAAAATGTCAAAGTAAAATAGAAACTGAGTAAAGAAACAACCATCTTTCAAATTGCTGGGTTTTTATTAGGATTTGTATGAAAATATGAAATAATGTTCTTGAAATACAGTTTTTCTGGTCTGCAGCTTATTTATCCAGTCACAGTAGTCTGATAGTTTGGTATTAGCAACAGTGTAATTTCATCCTAGTTTTTACAGATGAAGGTCCAAACTGAATCATTTTCCATGTTTTGTTCTTAAATTGTTAAGTTTAATAAGTTTTCTAGTGGAGTTTTTAATATATTTCTCTTCCAAGTATTTTTGTCTCTAATACCAGTTTAAAAGGCTTTCAAATACTGATATGTACTTCCGAGAAGAATATTCTTTTAAGTCCCTCATAAAATAACTATTTTTTTCAGTGGAGCTCACACTTTGAATGATACAACCTATACAAGGATAGAGAACCACAGCAAGATCTTGTTTAGCCATTGGAACACAATTGTGTGACCATTTCTTCTGTTTTACCTCCCATCGCTTCCTCCTGCTTCATTTCTTGTGCTGCACCCACACTGCAGATTGATCTCTCTTTCCAGAACTTAATTGGCCATTTTATTTTTGCTTAAATGTTCAAGTATGTGCCAATTTTTTTAACTTCCTTATTTCCTAGAGTAAGATCAAGCTTTCTATATGAGGCTTGAGATGAAGCTTTTACTGACCTAAGTGGAGAGAATCTTAAAGACTGGTTGTTACCAGATGATGCAAAACGCTTTTAGTGACCTGTATTTTGGCAGCAATGTACAACAGTGGTGTGAGTATTCTGCACCCAGAAAGAAATAAATAACCACAGCTTGTTTTTTCCACAAATGACAGTAGTCACTCTGATGTGCTTTAATGGTGTTGTGTTCCATTTTGGATGTAATAGCATTTATATATATTTTCCTTGATGGCCAGGCCATAAACTTCCCACTTTCACCTCAAATTATGATCTCCTAAGTCTTACATTAAGAAGGGACATTAAAATAACATGTTATTTAAGCTACAAACAAAGCTGAGTTAGTCCTTGAGCTTTTTTCACATTCCTCTAAATAAATGTCATTTCTTCCAGTTTAACGATATTAGTTAACTGTGTTCAGAAAAAGCAGTCCATTTTATACCTTCCTGATCAAATAATAATTCTCCATGCTGATTACTAAGTATTACATAATTATATTCCCTGGCTCCGTTTTAGCTGAACAATTTTTCATTCTTTGCTCCCAAACTGCAAACAAGCAAGCAACCAGAAAAAAGAAAAATCCAAACCCTTTATGGTAACAGTTCTGTATAGTTACAGTATGTGCATCATTGTATTACTGTGATCAGTTCTCTGAAATTGGTTGATAGTCACATACTCTACTATTCTTCTTGAATATCCTGGGAAAACCTGATACTGTTGAAGTTCTCATGGTTTTTCCTTTCAGATTAACTTTTAGTAAGCTTCGTAGTTTTCTTGTTGTTCCTATTCTTTCTGATACAGAGATGTTGTCCTGGAGAAATCTTTTTTACCTCTGTGGATTGTAAGTAGAAATGGTGACATGGTCTTTCGTCTCCAAAAATGAAATTATGCATAAATCAAAGTTAGCTCTAAGGATAAAGAGGAAGTTCAGGTTTTTTTCTCTCATGTGTTTCACTTCAGGATGTTGCCAAGTCTCATATCATCAGCGTTAGAAAAAGAAAAACAAACTCCGGGGGAGAGATTGTAGATTCATTCAAGGAGCAATGGTATTTTTGTTGCCTTTCGTAATTAAAAAAGCACAAAACAAAATAACTAATGAATATTTTCCTTTTACCATAAGTGGTTAAATACAGTCATGTACGGCCAGAGACATGCCGTAGCTTTCTCAGTGATGGGACCCACATCTCTGGAGGCCAGTGTATCCAGTCGTCACATCCTGTTGAAGACAGAAGTTTCTCCAGTGCCCAGCACAAAGACAAGCTACATCTTTAGCTTCACTTAGGCACGTGATATATAGGTGTAGGCAGTCCCATTGCAAGTGCACGACTTGGCTTGAAATGACCTCTGCAAATCTTTCCATCTAATAATGGACTGAAATACAAAATAGTTTATCCTAGCTGCTCTTCACACAAGTTGTTTTAGAGCTCCTCATGAATTACAGTTGGGTGTATTTGTTAGAAAAGGGAGGATTTTGTTTCATCTGCATAGTTTTTTGGGGAGCTGGAGATGTATCCTGTAATGAGATAGAGATGTATCCTGTAATGAGATGGATTCTCCATACTCATGATCTCATAGGATACTCCAGGAACCCATTTGTCTGGCAAATGGTGTCAGTTTTGTACCTTTTGTATTTTGCATTTGCTTAAAGGAACCTGTGTGCTGCTCTGCTGTCCCTGTTTTTCCTTCCTTTTCTGAAGTGCCACTGCAGAGACTGCTTCAGCAGAGGGGCAGGGACAGTGACTGTGAGTTGTACAACTCCGATGTAACCCCATTTTTAAATGTTTTTCTTTTTGGGGATTCTTCAACTGCTGTGCTCAAAAGGCAGTGGTGCACAGGGGAAGAATAGGGAACTCATCCTGGGAGGAATGCATTTTTCACTATTGCTGGATTTGAAAAAAATGCTTTTTTCTTTTCGGTTGTACTTTCATATAATCTGAAATTCTCAAAATTTTATGTGAAAATGTGCTTTCTTTTAATTTCTGAGAAGGGTGCTTTTTAAAATAAGAATGAGTAATGTTTCAGCATTAATAAAAATAAAGTACTCTTCTTGATACCCTTTTTGATTCTTATTTATAGACATTTTAAGTTTCTTCTTACTGTTCTTACGACTGAAACGACTCAGTCTGGTTTTTAAGTGTTTGTGAGTAAAATGTATCTGAATAAAACATTCAGTATTTTGTATCCTAACTTCTGCTTAATGGAACCCTTCTATTATAAATGGACAGTATCAAGGGTGGCTGAAATTTGAAATGTGACAGATTTTGTAGCTTGTTTAAGGCCTCTTATTGTTTACATCTAAGAGCTGTCAGAAGGTGGTGAACAGATCTGAGAACAGCAGCATTTATAACTAAATTGCTGTCATGAGATGTAGATAAATCATCCAGCAGGAGAGCTAATTGTGTCTGTAGCCTATAGCATAGCCACAGGTATCCTGTCCCTTAGCTACCTTGGTGCTTCACTCAAACCAGAGAGCTTGTGCTTGCAGTGTTTAATTTGAACAACAAAGGTTTGTGTGTGAATCCCAGGAGGACTGGAATATTATTTAAGCAATACCTCAAGATGAGCAGTGGTGAGCAGAGGGCATGAACAGCATTTTTTTGTCTCTTACCTCCGTTGTTGCAGCCTTTGTGGGCTGCAGCACCATCCCAGGTCTCTGGCTGGGCAGCCCTGGCTACCTTAGCCCAAACTGCCCTGTTGAAGGTTCTTGTATGGCTTTCCTCAACATGTTAGTGCTGGGTTTTGAAACCAGAAAACTTCGTGTTACTTTGCACAGCTCCTTAACTTAGTAGGTACTGAAGATGATGGTGAAGGACTGTGTGCTCTGACATTGCTAATGAAGGAGAAGCTAGGACAAGAGAACATGAAGAAAAACATTGGTTTCTGTCTTAAATAAGCTTGTTGCTATTTCTTTCTTGTATATGCTTGGTGTGTTGTTAACATGTATGATGGATGCTGAGGTGGTTCAAATGCCACAAGCTGTTTTTTCACCTTCTGTCAAGACTTGCAGTAGGAGCTGGACATCTTTATTCTCTAGAAGTCCTCCGCTGTACCTCAGAGTGAAAGTCTTGATTCTTCATTCTGTTGCCCTTTTCCCAGCAATTACTATTTTAATTATTCACATAAGAAACTCTTCTAATGCTGCCATATGTCATTACCTGGTATCATTCAAATACCATTTGATGGGTATTTTCAAAAGCAGGGAGAAGGCTTACTCAGAGCCCTTTGTAGTATATTGATTTTTGGTTTTTTACATGTTAATCATGTGACATTTATGAAACCAAAGGTGATTTGAAATTTAAATTCTGGAATTGATAATACATTGCTCCGGTTAGAGGATGTGTGACTTTGGCTGTTTAGTCACATCAGTTAATTAATTTGGCAGTAATTGTGTGTTACGCAATTTTTAAAATGTTTAGGGCTATTTTAAGTGGTCTTACCTGGTAAAATAGAGATTGTTATGGGTTAATGTGTATGTGAGTGCATGAAAATATTCACTGTAATGGTGTATTAAGCTGAGCTTAAATGTGGTAAAATTTTCCTGGGTTTATTACTGCATTTCTAACCATACTTAATGGCTTCAGGTAAAATGTATGAAGATACTCTGGAATTTCATGGGGTGTAGCTCCCATTTAAAAATCACTTCTGTAATACTGCATCTTTTTCTGATTCTCAGTTTAACATTAAAACAGTTTTGCAGTAAAAAATATGGTAAGTAATTTGCAGAATTCTATCTGAATGAGTATGAAATAATTAACTCATCATATCTCCGCACAGTAATAAGAACAGGTTGCTCCTTGCAGTGCTGTTCATTCACAGCTGTTTCTTCATGCTGCCACCCTTAGCAGTGTGTGTTTGATTTCGCTCTGAGTAGCAGCAGAAGCACTTGAAATGTTGCAATTCAAAATTAATTTCCAGGGAGCAGTGAGGGTGGCCTGTCAGGCCATACTATTTTTTTTTATGTTACCTTGAGAAAAATAAAGTAATCTGATAACATTTTTCTAGTGCCTGACTGTGCCCTGTTTGTTTAACACATTTCAGAGTAGTGTTTTCTGATCTGGCCACAGTCATCTTTTTTATCAGTGCTGTCATTAATTTGGCTGCAAGTGGAGATAGTCTTTTTGGAATGGATGAATACTTAAGCTTTATCCTTCAACTGCTTAAAGGAGATAAAAATTTTAGACTTTTTTTAAAGAGAAAATCTGACTAGAAGGTGAATTGTACAGGTAGTTACTGTGAACAGACGTATCTTACTGAGATTTTTGGAGCAATTGTCTAAAATGCAGCATTGTACATGTTTAAGAGGATGCCAGAGAAAATAAAAATTATGACTGCTGTTCTTTCCAGTGAAAATTAGCAAATGGGCTCTTAACCTATTTAGTTTTATGGTTAAATCATAAATGTCTATCAACACTTTGTATTAGCATGTGAGATAAATGTGTGCCAGTGTGGACTAGACCTGGTAGGACTCTATTTATCTGGCAGTCAGGGAGTGGGGCTTTTGGTTGTGTGATTTTTGCTTTTATTTTTCTATTTAATCCTTTCTCAACTTGGAAAACAAGTAGGCTGCTGCTCTTTCTGTAACGTGTGGTATTTTAAACCTCAAATGTCACCCATCCCCTTGCCCTTTTAATGAATATGAGCATTCTGTGAATGCTTATGAGTCAGAGAGCAGAGGGAAACTTTGTATTTGCTTCACTTAGTGAATTTAAACAAAAAGCCCCTAAGGTTATTGATTATAGCAAACACTCACCTTCTGGTTTTTTTGTATAAATCATGTGGAAGTTCAAGCATTTAATCCTATCATAGGATTCTAAGAGACTCTGGTGCTTGGGTTCAGTGTGCATGCTGTAGATGCCTGTAGTGATCTGAGGCAGAACCATCACCTGTGAGGAGTGCATCCGACCTTCCAGGATCTGCCTCCCCACTGGCGATACAGAGAGTTTCGGGGTGTCTCTGTGGTTGCACACGCTGCTGGCAGCGCAGTGACATGGCCAATATGCACCTTGGACTGTTACCTTGGGCCTCCTTTAAGGTGAGGAAGGTGTCCATGATGGACAGTGTGCTGGGGTTTAATATGGAATAAATCAGCCATCTTTTGATGGTAAATGGTCAGGAGAGGTTGTCATGACTTGAACTTGATTCTGATCTGCGGTGTTTCTGGTGGCAGTCATATACAAGGAGGAAAGGCTTTTGCCACTCAGCTGGTGGTTTGGGTTTTACTTGCTTTTTTCATGTAAAAGCCCAGAAAGTTTACAGCTAGTACAGGTGGAGGATCATTGCAGTAACAGCTACTTCCAAAGAAACAACCAACCAACCTAAAAATCCACCAGGGAGGAGAGCTCCTGTGTCCCTCTGCCATCCTTGGGTATGTCGAGCCTGGCTCTGTGAGGGTGCAGGTTTACTTGTGTTCCATTTTGTGTATCCTGTCTCTGTTTTTGTGAGCACAGTGTGTACCATAATTGAAATAAGATGCCCATGAAAAATCTGCTAAGGATTTGTGTCATGGTTAACAAAGGAGTTTTGTTATATTTGGAAGATGTAGTTAAATGTAACATAAAATGAAAGGCAGAAGTGAAGTAATTTACTTGTTTGAGGAAGCTAAGCAAGAGTTTGTTTCAGTTCTGCTGGTAAGGAAGATGACACTGGAAAATAGTTAAATTCTGTATCTGTTAGGTTCTAATGAAAACAAGACCATACATGAACATGCTGCTCCTTATTACCTGAGGGGAACTGTCATCACTGTATTTTATGATGAAAGTTATATTATTGAAAGAACAAATGTTAGCTTCTGCACCTCTTTTTTTTTATTATGCTTTTAAACATGTTACAGAACTTTGGAGTTCAGCACAGTAAGTTCATGTCCTGTTAGGAAAATGGTACATTTTCTATATAGAAGCTGAATCTTAAATTACTATGTATCATCAAATCATCTAGTATCTTTCCACAAATCACTGATCACATAATAATAGTATTAATTTCTGAGGGAACAGTAATGTATCAAACAGTTAAATATCCCAGGCTTTGTTCGTTCCTCATCTGGGAACACAGAAAAAAAATTGAGATATGCCGTACAGATCATCTTTTTTTCAGCTTTTTTAAAGGCTGAAACATACTTTCTTTGGTGCATCAGTGACTTCTGGTAAAGTGAAGTGAGAAAGCTCCATTTTCTGTCATGAGCCAACCAGAACCCAGCATGTTTCCAGGGTCCAGTTTTGAATTTCTGTTCGCATTGCAAATTGATGTGAGACTGCAGCCACTGAGGCTTTCTGGCATGTACAAAATGTTTGTTCAGCTAGAACATGAGTGGGGGAAGGCAGCCAGTGGTGACAGTCTAGATGGGATCTCATTGGAGTGCTGTGAAGCAGAACACCTGGCATAAGGAACAGGAGATGTACAGTCCATGACTCTGTGGGTGCAGGGCACTTGTGACAGTGGGCGTTGCAGCTTTGTTGAGGACCACCACTTCTGAGATCTGGATCCTATAATGCTGATGCGCTGTGAAATGAGATGCTGTGCTGTTAGATTAAAAAAAAAAAATAATTGCAGATTCTTTGCCAGTAATTAATTTGATATTTTTGGAAAACAGTCAACAGTTTGTAAAATTGTAGCTGCTCTTTAAATGGACTTCAGTTATTTCTAGGTACCAGAGCTCATGCCTGCAGCAATAGCTGCAGGCGGCTCTCATGTGGTTGTTGTTAGCAGTGGGGAGGACTTTTCTCCTACTGTGGAGCCTGCACTGGTAGGACATTGCATGGAAGGTTCTTGGGGTTTGTATGTTAAATCAGATCTCTTGATAAGATGTGAAGAGTTTTGCATTGCTTGGTTTCAGTATTGTTTCTGAATTATATGCTGTGAATGTTGTTGTTTGGTATAATGAGAGTGGTGTGGGGTTTGTTTGTTTGTGTGGGGTTTTTTGTTGTTTTGGGGGTTTTTTATGTGGGTTTGTTAGTTTTTGTTGGTTTGGGTTTCTTTTTTTCTAGTCCTGAGTCAGTATTGACTGGGTTGTTCTGTACAGAAATGTGAAGATAGAATAAAATAGAATAAGGTGGTATGGTTGATGTGTCACTGTCAGTGTGTTACTGGTCTGCTGGTAGCTTCAGAGATCACATTTGTCCATCTGCCTTGATAAGAAATTCTGTAAATTGCAAAGTTGAAGAATTAACCCATTATAATTTTTTATCTTATCATTACCATTTGATTGTTCAATTGTTGGGAAAAAACCTGTTTAGTTTCTTTTAAACCCTACACCAACTCTACCATGAGATAATACCACTGAGGTTTACCATAGGAATTAACTGTGGTGTCACTGTTCCTGAATTCCTGTTTAATGTAAAAGCAGGAGAGGTGATGTTTAGGCAAGAACTTTGAAAAGTCAGTTTGGTTCAGAGTCTGTATGAATAAAAATTTACTTTGTTTGCCCCAGTTTGTTTTAGCTATCTGTTTTCTTTGAATAGCCATGAATTAAGTTTTGCAACAGGGCTGGTAAGATCCTGCTGACTTCAGTAAGGCTTGACATGGTCCATTAACAATGTAATGTATTTATATTACTAAATGGTATCATTTAGAAATTATCACAGGCTCATGAATATCTTTCTTTTTTCTCATCCACTTCTCTAGAAATGTTAGACATACAGCGGAAGTAGCGGCTTTAATTACTTTGCTGGTAATTGGATCACCAAATCAGTATGCAATGCTGAGGTTTCTTTTAGCTGAAAATTGGGAATTAATGCTTATACCACAGCCTGTTCGAGCATTCCCAAGAGTGCCAGGGTGAGGCAGGCTCAGAGCTGTCCCAAGGAGAGGTCAGCAGCTCCGAAGACCTCTCCGATTGGGATGACTGCACCGAGCCAGAGCTGTGATTTGGAGAAGACTCTGACGGAGAAGACTCCAACAGCCAAGAGGTTTCCCTAGAGGAAGACTCTGCTGGGCAAGAGCCGGCCAAAAGGAAGAGGAACACCCCCTTTGTCCAGTCAAGCTGGGAAGACCACGGTGAGAGCGACTACACCGAGGACACCTGGGAGGAACTGAGCATCTTCATCTTCGGGCTCACGCCCCCGCTGCGGAAGGAGGACGACGGGGACAAGCTCAGCATTCTGGAGCTGAGCGCAGGAGAAGGCAGGGCCCCCAGCCCAGCAGCCATTGCGGCAGACAGGTTCCCAGTGCCCAGCCCTCGGCAG
>VYZT01074889.1:0-11581 GCA_013400735.1 Pomatostomus ruficeps | reverse complement strand
CCTGACCCAGTGCTACATAGTAGAAGATTTTAATAATTTGTTGGATTGTTAAAAGCAAGCAGGAAAACATTCTGAATATTTCCTAGTTGCAACATGAAGTTACATTATAGAGAAAGCTATAGGGAAAACTATGAAGAACATCATCATTCCCCCATAGAAGCATCAGTCATATTCTCAGTTCCTTCTGTGGAGGTTGCCAAAAAATCATAGCAATTGCAAGATGAAATCTGATGTGATATCCTGAAATTCCTGGAACATTCCTTTTTGCTTGTTCGTTACTTTGATTCTGAACGGTAAAAGAAGGCTGCACAAATGTTATTTATTTTATTTATTTTTTTTTCTTCTTTCATTTTATCAGAATATCCCCTGCTAACCTAAAACTGAACACAATGATTATCAGTGGGCTGCTAAATAGTAACTAAAATATATTCCTGTTGTTTATCTCACTTTGAAAAAAATTTCTTCTACCTGTACAGTAGTTTTGGGTTAAAACCTTCCTAATGTTTCTGTAGTACACATAACAAGGGCCAATCTTAGAGAGTTATTCCTGACACTTAAGAAGAGTTTGCATAAAAGGAAGATATTTTCATTTTTATCCATTTTCTAAAGTAAGGACACTGTAACATCAGCCACTGTACAAAATTTGTTAATTAAATTATTAAAAGAAACACATTTTTATTTGCAAAGAGAATCCTTGTCCTGATGGTACTTCAGGTTTTGAATTTCATTTTAAACACAGGTAAAAGAGATAGAAAGCAAAATAATGAAACAACACTAATTCTCAACACCACGTGGGTAGATCACTATCTATCTGCACACATGATTGTTTTTAATCCATCCCTGCAACACCCACTCTTATTATTCTTTGTAAGAAAGCCAATCAAGGCAGCCATTGATGTGGAAAAAGTATATATTTGTTTGTAAGATTAAGACCTGAAAGTGTTTACTAAAAACAAACCCTATGCAATCATACCTCAGGTGTTAGTCAGTAGCTCTGTCATGAGTGCAAGAATTCTTCACATTTATTGTGTTCCCTTTTCTGCACATTTAAATGCTGTTGCCTTAGATTACTGTAAATTATGGAGATGGTTAATAACATACTTTGCTTTTCCTTTTCGTCTACCTGACTGACCACAAACAATAAGAATATTATTTTTGCTGTTTGTCTGAAATTATTGCCAAAAGTCACACTGAAAGCAGGTGCCAGTATTGTGCTAGTCTTTTCCATATGGCTTGATGCAGAAACCTTGACGGAATTGACTTTTCCATACGGTTATGTTTGTTATGAGTACATATTCCACTTATGTATTTGAATATATGCTCTTTTTTTGTTTATAGTTCTTTAGGCAAACTTGCCATGGATATGAGCCATTTCCAAAGGATACAAAGTAGACTACCTTCTTTCCCAGCAATCATTTATGTGGTCCATTATCTAAGTAATATTCCTGAGGCAATAAAGACAATCATGATTTACTTTCAACACAGATACTGTATATTTGACACGTACAATATTCTAGGTACTACCAAGCCATTCATCAGTGACATAATCCTTTGGTATTACTTGCTCTGGATGGTTTTTGTTCAATAAAATTCTGTTTAATCATTATAAATAGCTAATCTAAAACTAAACATAACTGGAATGGGTGCACTGACATATGTATTCTTTATATGGTATCAGCAGTAAATCTACAGCAACTGTGCTGTCATTTAATTGCTTTTATGCTTGGAAAATACTATTGTGTGAAAGTTTCCTATTTGAAATATGCACTTCTAAGAATCAGTTCTATGTCAGAAGTTCCTTCATTTATAATTTTCAGGTAATAACTAGTTAGAAAAATTCTCATTTATTTCTGCATTGCTGTTAATGAGTTCTGAAACCAAATCACTAATGCAAGGCTTAAAATAGATATGTTTCCCCCTGAAAGACACCAGGATTTTTTAATATTTCTGGGTTTGATATTTTCTGTTGAAAATATGTATAAAATACTGACTCAGAA
This sequence comes from Pomatostomus ruficeps, assembly GCA_013400735.1. Taxonomy (NCBI): domain Eukaryota; kingdom Metazoa; phylum Chordata; class Aves; order Passeriformes; family Timaliidae; genus Pomatostomus; species Pomatostomus ruficeps. The sequence goes on along the minus strand of VYZT01074889.1, from coordinate 9,584 downwards.
CTCAGCTCTGACAGAAAAATGGCAGCAGCAGATCTACAAAAATGCATGATTGTACTGTGCATTTGTCACTACATATATTTGCATATAGAATTGGCTTTGTCTGTTTATCTTTATATTATTTTCTTTAGCCTGATGTCCTGATAGTTAAGCCTGAGAACTGGACTTTTACTCTTTGCCAGTGTGACCAAAAAGACTAAAGACTAGTACACTATGGTACACTGAACTGAGCCCCTTTAATTTGCATCTGTCCCCTCGTTCACATTAAGAAAAATGTCAGGTAAGTTACTTGGGTAATTTTTTGCCACTGACTCTATATACTAGTTGTGTGGTTTAAGGATATTTTTTGTTTTATGAATGCTTCAACACACACAAATACACCATATTTTAAGAATTCCTGAGGGGAAAAAAAACCCCTGGAGCTCCCTATCATGCCATATAGGCCAATAGAAGTATGGCATTTGAAAAACTCTTTGTTAGGTGCCTTCCATTAATCTGTTTGGTCTGGACTCCTTCACATCTTTAAAACCGAATCAACAGCAACTTCTCTGGCGTGGGTGGCTTTCTTGCTGTTTTGTTCTCCTAGCACAACTCCAGGAGACAAATGCCCTGATGCCCTTCTCCTGGGCAGATCAGTTTGTACACTTTCTTTGAGACAACCTTGTCCCTCTTACCCTCATAGAAGGTATTTGTAATGGTTTAATGACATTGTACTATAATACACCTTCTACTTATAATACTGTCTCCAAATCTTGTGGTAAGTTTTATGGAGATTTTCAATTGAAACAAAGTATTGAAATCTATGTGTCTCCAGGCTTTTAACTGTGCAAGTACTGATAAATCCTGTGGCACACAGATTTTTGTTTTCATTTTTCAAGCCAAGCACATACAAGCCATTGACTAAATGTTGGGGGGTTTTATTTACATTCCATATGTAATAGAGTATTTGCTGATCATATAGTTGCATTAATTCTAAACACATTATTTCTTACAACACACAGTTCAAGTATATTTAGAGGAAGAGGGAGAAGTATATACATTGAAGGATGGGATGGCAAAAGTTCTATCTTTTAGACTGTAGCTTTTGAGTCTGAAAGTGATGAAGATAACAAAGAAAAGGCTAATGTGGAAATTGTGCCAGCAGTCTGGGGGAGGGATTGATGAGAATCTGGACTGTTCTGTCCTGGAAAACTTACATTAAAAAAACCTTTTCAATTCTACAACTATTTGACTCTAGTTAGTGATGGGGAAAATGCCTAAGAACAGTCAAGAATAAACATAAACACTTAAATTGAGTTCACTGCTATATCTTCAGTTAAGAAGGGAGATAACTAATGCCTAAGGAAATTTCCTGTACGCCACTATGCAGGACTAGAAAAACTGAGGAGTAGTTATTTAGAATTCTTTCCTAACACATTTTGTACAATGTTTCAAACCATGCGGTTCTATGTGTTTCGTTCATCTGTAGGGTAGAAAAGCCCAGATAAATCAGAACCTGAATACTGAATCTAGATGCAACTACAGCCTGTGGTCCCTAATTACTGGACAGAAGATAAAGTTCTTACTTATGGGGAAAATATTGCATTTATGCCTATGATTCCACTTCAAAAAGCAATGGACACAGCTGTGCAGCTGGAGCAAAAATGAAACTAGAGAGCTGTTCTGAAGGGTATTCTTGGATACACATTCTGCTTGTTACTTCTCATTTGCTCAAATGGAGAATGATTATGTGCCAATTTGGCACATGCTTCTTCCTCTTCTCTTTTATCTTGAGTGTTTTGGCCATTCCGGTGGATAGACATAGCCAAGATATTATCCACTCTCCACCTCTGCTGGCAACATTGCTTCCTTCAAATAGAATATTTATGTCTATTGCTCTTTACTAACATTTTGAATAATATACCAGTATACCTTTATACCTACATACATGAAAAAATATCAAAAAGCACATATTTTTTCTTTTTCTTTTAAACTGAAGAAATTAAAATTCTCTAGCAGGAGTGCCTACACTAGCTTTCTTACCTTCTGCTGAGTAAAAGAAAAGCAAAATAAAAGCAAAGAAGGATTATCACATAGTGTATCAGAGACAAATTCTGTGTGATTATAAAATAGAATTCCATGGCATTGGGATTGACATAGCCTGCTAATGACACATTTTCTGATAGTTATGGTTTCCAAATATATTTTTAAATTTTAGGTGGTGGTAGAGACATTTAATAAGCTTTTTCAACTACTATAATTCAGCACAATCAGGAAGGAAATTAAAAACACAGATGCCTCATCCCTGGAAGTGTTCAAGACCAGGCTGGATGGAGCTTTGGAAGTTGTGCCTGCACATGGCGGGAGCTTGGAACTGGATGACCTTTAAGGTCCCTTCCAACCAGGCCATTCAATTATTCTATAGCCTGTTGGGTACTAAAGAATGACAATTATATGTTGCCCAGGATTTTGTAATTCTTATACATAAATTGCATCATAATATGTACTAATAACCGACATGTAGAAGTGATGTACCAGTGACCAAGTCACATATTTGGCATAATGTTCTTAGTGAATATCTGAGAAGTTAATTGCCATGGCACTTACTTCAGTTATATTTTAAAACTAATTGAATAATTTCTCTTGATGTTAAACATTCTATAGCCTCAAGTTTTAAACTTCACTGTGCATTTATTTAAACTGTAAGACAAAAGAAGTTCACCATTAACTGCAGGCTAAAGTTAAAAGTACATGAGTTAGACAAGCCCCAGTTTCAACTTACAAGCATGGACAACAGTAAGTTACTGACTCCAGGGTCCTGGAGGTCATTGCTCTAGAACCTGGACAAAACCAGAACAGAATTAGCATGACTTTTTATGAGTTATTTCCTTGGGATTTGTTTTACATAATTTCCCATTTTTTTTCCTGCATGATTTAAATCAGAAATTTAATCATAATTTATGTTTTGATGCTTGACCTCTCCACTATGTAAAGGATATGCATTCATTATATTATTCCCTGTACCTTATATTGATATTGCAAAAAAGAGTTGAAATATGTATGTGGAAATTCATGCAGCCTGGGGAAAAAGAGATTAGTGAAATTATCCTACAGACCTGCCCACAAATTCTTAACATAATGAAGTGGTTTTCTATATAGATAACAAATACATGCTATTTGACTGAAAAGCCTGGTCCAGAAAGAATGAAAGAGAGAATATACCTAGAACTGTAGCCAGTACTTATTCTTTACACACTATGAACCTCTAAGGGATAGATTTATGACTAGAAAATAGAGTAAATAATGGCTTTCTAAATATTTTCTTTCATGTACCCAGTCAGATGTGATAACTTTGTTACATTTCTGACATACACCTCCATATTAAAACATTTACTGTATATTATGATTGCACCCTGTAAAAACAGAGTTACAAGAAAGCAAAAAGTAGAATTTTTTTCTTGTCAGTAGCAAGGAACAATATTTTCAGAATGAAGACCCTGTCAAACATCATGCTTGTTCCATGCAGCCTTTGAAGGATCTGGCCCCTTAAGTTTTAAAAAATGTGACTCAGCATGGATTTTGTAACTGAATTACCCAGGTTTAGAAATTGTTTGTCACTTCATAACATTTTTTGTCCAAAGAAAACAAATACTCTGCAAAATAGCTCTTTGTTAACTTTAAGGCAGACAGCTCTGTATCACTTATATTTGGAACATCTTTGGAAGAATGACCTTACATAAAGATTAGAACAGTTTTATAATAAAAAACCAAAAGCTAAAAGTAACCCATGGTAAAATGGCAGTGACAAGGGGTGGTAGTCAGACATTATGACTTGATAAGTTCAGACTGGGCATCAGGAAAGATTTTTAACAGCAGAACTGATTATGCAGAGGAGGTGGGGAACCTTCATCCATGGAGGCTGTCAAGGTTCACTAGACAAAGCTACAGCTGATCTGTTCTAGGTTTGGATAGATCACCTCCACAGCACGCAGTCAACTTTTCTATAACTCTACTGCTACTACATTTATGATAATTTTAGATGTTTCCTTCATAGCTGAGTACTGCTTATCATAGTTGCTTTCCTTTTAGAGTCAATGGGAATAAATGGCTCTCCAAAATAAGGTCATAGAATACTCTGTTGGATGTTAATGCTAATCAAGTCCAACCCTAAAGTGAACAGGTCATTTGTTTACTGAACCCATAACCTTGGCATAATTGACACTACACTCTAACCAACTGAGTTCTTCTCAGATCTGCCTAATTTCTTCCAGCTATTTGAGAAGAGTTGAACTGTACACTAGACTATAATGCCTGCAAATATATCTTAGACTGAGAACTTAGAAGCTGATGGCACATTTATGAAACTTATTCAGTGATTGCTTCAGTTAAATTCCATAAGCAGTCTGGAAGGGGATGAAGCTTTAACACTTAACAGCTGTTCCTGATGATTTTCACTCTAATTCTGCTTTAATATTAACAGTAACAGCCACACAATACAGAAATGATACATGTGTCAAGAAAATGAATTTTTTTCCTTTTCCTGTTGTCCAACAGTTGCGTTTCCTACAAACTTTCGAGAAATTCCAGCCCTAGAGATGAAATAAAAATTATCCCTTTAGCCCACTGACTTTGTTTTCAGTATCCTAAACTATGTACATACCCCAATGTGGGAGTTTCATCTCTATTTCTGCATACTCAAATCACCAAAACTAACCTGCTAGATTTGAAAAGTATGAAACCAAAAAACTTACTTGGTCCTCAGCAAAGATAGTAGAACAACATCAATGACTGTTATTTTTTTAGCAAGTATTAAAGCGACTCAACAAAGAATTTTAAAACAATAAATCCCTCCAACCTCTAACTGAAATATGTTTATCTGTTCTACTGTCTTACTGACATTCATTTAATTTAACTTTGCTCCAAGGTACTTATTCTAGCCTGGCTGAATTGAATTACCTTGCCTTGCTTTATTGTTTAGTTTTCAAAAGTCTGCTGCTTATATAGAAGCTTTTAAAGGCATGTTGATGACAATGTGCTGCAAGTTAGGTATTTGAATGAGATAACAACTTGCAGCTCAGAGACAGATTTTCTAGAATATGCATACACAGCTATGGAATCAAAGAAACAACTATGGATAAAGCTGGTCACCAGAAAGCATGGTAGCACACTTATGTCTGCAAATGAAGGGCACTCAAATCAAAAAATGTGACTGAAAAATTAAGAAAAATTAAAGGTATTTGGATACTGAGTCTTCTAGGAGAATAAATGTCATCTTACCATAGGAACTTAGTTAAAGATAATGAATCTGAAGCTGATGGAACTCTGCTACTCAAGGGAACAGATTCTGAACCAATACATCTTAGTTGTGCCCATCAATATTTAGTTGTTTATTTTTACTACTACTAATAGCAAAGGACAGCTGAATTCTTCATGCCCATGGTCTTCAGACCATGACAGTCATCTGGAAATAGTAACACAATTAGCTGAGATACATTATAGTGTCTTCAATTGTATATTGTTTTCCAGTGATCTTATTATCCTAAACTTTAATGATCAAGTTGTGCTGGATTATTTAATCAATAGTAACTTTAAGTACCATGGCATGTTCAGAATACTACTAATCTTTACATTATTTTGCTTGGAATACCATACTTGTGGAAAGCACTGCTTCAGTTTCTTGCTGTTCACCTTCCCTTGTCCTTCTTTGCATAAATAAGAGCTAAATAATTACAGAACCAAGTTATTTATTTGTGAAAGATAACATCTCTATTGTCTTCTCATCAGGATTTGAGGCAAGCTGAGTTAATGAGACATGCACTTGTTTTTCTCCACTGTATCGAAATGGTAGCTGTTATAGATCTGTTTGCTTCCTTTTTTTCTAGCAGTCACTCACCTTTGATATATCTTTTAAAGTACACCACTTGTCTTTGGAATCCTTGTTGCCATTCATTTGGAAGCTTCATTAATTTTTAAAGTTCTATTTTGACAAGTTTCTTGTTTTTAAAAGAATTAGCTGTATGAGTAATTGATCCAACTAACATCCATTCCTGCACTCTCTGATGTGTTTCTGTTACTGACAGGCTACATTGTATAGCTGTATTTTTTACTTGCTGCATGTTTTCTTCATCTACATAAAACTATACCTCCTCTAGTCTTTGTAATGCTCTGTAATGTTCTCTCTGTTGTAGGAGAATTTGATACAATTTCTTATTTGCAATGGTCAGGTAAGAGACTCAAAACTAGTATCTCACACAGAAAAGATGAATTCCTTGGATAATGAACTCGTCTGGATTGAAACATATTTACTCTCTTTCTTCCTTAATCTCCGTTTTGTATAAAAAATGTATTAACCAAAGAATGAGAAACAAAATCTCTAGGAACTGCATGGGAAGATTGGATTGAGTCCTGAAAAAAAATCTCTCAGAACTTGAGTACATTTTACAGCTGCAGTAGGTGTTCACCAGGTGTCTTTCATAACTATTGAAACACAGTGTTTTTTTTTATTTCATTGTATTTGCTAATGTTGAGTTTAACCACTCTTCGAAAACTGTGTTCCCTAGGGGGAAAAAAAATGAACTTTCTAAATAACTATACAGTTCCCGATTATCCAAGATTTAGGTACAACTAATTAGGATAATGAGAGTGTTATGGAGTGGGAAAAGAATCCCACAAAACTGTGAAGACTCACACAGCAAACAGTGCTGTTGGCTAAAAATTAACCTGGTTTACTTATTTTATTATGTTTCAGCTTTGTGCCTCTTCACAATTCCTGATTCCTGACAGTACCAGCAACAAAAGGACTAAAGGCAGAACTGAAGCTCAGTTTGTTTTTACAAATACAACTATCTAAAATTAATGTAATAATTCTCACAGGGAAATCTAATTCCTATTCCACTAAAAAGCTGAACTCAAATTTATACACCTGTATAGGTCTTTGAGTCACATTTCTCACGTCAGCAGTATTTAAATGTATAGAGATGACTGTCACAAACATGGCCTACATACAAATGATTCAAAAGGCTTATCCAGAGAGTTAGATTTTAGGTAGACCTTTAAGCATTTTTCCTCTGAGCTCTTACAGTTTAGTAGTCTCTGTTTTGAAGAAATCTATTTATTCTCCTGTCTCACAAGGCTTTGGTGGAAAACCTGTGCTCTAAAGAGAATATATTGCCAGTCAGTAACTGTAGAAGAACATTGCAACATGTACACAAGAAGGAAAAAAAGTTCTCTTTTTTCCCCTCTTAGTTTATATGGAGCCTCTATGACTAATGTTAGTCAGACTACCCAGGGTTACCCAAAACAGGGTTCAAGAAATAAACAATCAGATCTTCTTCCACTGACAGAATCAATTTCCCATTTACTTTCTGGAAAACTAATTTTCTTCTACAAATTACCTTTCAACAGCTACCTTGGCCCACTAGGATTTCTTCTGTGGCCTGCTATTACATGGTTTTAACTCTGTTCCCTGTGCTCTCTGTTTGGGATTTCTTGCAGACATCACAAGATAACAGCCAAATGGATCAAAGTTTCATAAATATGGAAAGCAAATACTTTGTGTGAGCACAGATATGTGGCTTTAACATACTGAGATATTCTTTAATCTCTTTTTGCTAGACATTACTACACTGGTCTTTGGGGGAATCTGGCAGCTCACTTGAGAGTGCTCCCTTGTGCTGTAGTTAAAAGAGCTTTCAGGAGGCTATTAGGGGCTGAAGTACCAAGATCTGTTTCGCCGCGCTATTAAAACACCTCAAAGGTGAGGGTTATCAGGAGACAATTGTTCTGATATGGAACTCAGGATTGACAAGACAATTATCCTCATTTTCTGCAGTCTTCAGGATGCTGAGTTTCATCCATGTCTTAAGAACTTTGGGCTAGGTCGTGCTAAGTCATAGGAGTATTTTATGTCTTGATCTGAGGATATCGCACATATATAGACTTTTCCAGTGGTTAATATCTTCAAGCCTCTGGATTTTTTTTTTTTTTGTTGTTGTTGTTGTTGTTGTTTGGTTGGTTGGTTTGACTTCCTTCCTCTATTTAAATACATCTCACTTTAACTTCTGAAAAATTACTCAGTGTTTTTCTCTGGAAGATATTTTAGTACTCAGGCCAAGTCACTTCTCAATCTTTTTTTTTTATTCCAAGTAAATTGAAAACTGACTAGAGATTTTTTTTCAGCTTTCAAATAACTTGTGTAGTTTTTTTTTCTTATCCATCATGATTTCTTCTCCCTTCTCAAATTTACAGACACAAACCCTACGTATTTTATTCACATCTCAGCAAAACACTTTTGTGAAGTAAGTTGATTGGTCTTGTCTAGTTAATTCCACTTTTCCATTGTATTAACAAATGTATTTAAAAAAATTATGTCAACATCACAATAAGAACTTATAATTATATATGTATACATTAAAGTCATTGTTCTCAGGAATAACTTCCAGAAATATTGATTTCTAAAATGTGCTCTTGTTTTATAAGGATAGTCCTCATATCTTGTTTACAAGCTTTTATTTTATGTAAAATTCTACGTCATCTGACAATATTTTCACATTGAAAATTGTTTCATGAAGGCTGTCACTTATTAATACTTGATTTAAGAAATATGGCTTCTAGTGATATATTTTTCTTTACACATCAGTTCAGGAATATTTATCAATCAGGGAATGAGATTCTTTGATTCTTTTCAACTAGGCAAATATATACTCATTCCTTCCTTCATTACTAATTCCTAAAGTGTAAGGGATCACTAGAACAGCTTTCTGCTTCAACAGCCCATTAGAAGTCATCACTATGAAGTATTCTAGGTGCCTGATTTTCAAAAGCGACTCCTACTTTAGTCAGCCATGCTTTTATAAGAGTTTTTAGGTTCCTAATGGTGAAAATATGAATTTATTTGTTTTTTCAAAGTTCTTGGTCACCTTTGTTTCCTCTTGTTTTAATCTTTTACCAATCTAGATTTAAGAAAGATAAACTTGCTTAAATGCTATCTATTGAAATGGTTTGAAAAGAAGCTATTTATCTCCACTTGGCTTGAGTCCATCATTCTGATTTCTACTTCTCTAATAACTCAGTGGATAGCATGGTATTGGAAAGATCCCCCAGAAGGAAATGTCATCTTCCTATCATTCTAGTTTTGGATGTGGCTTCATTTATATGACTTCATAAGAAAAATAACAAAACTATTTGGAAAATTGGCACACTGTAACATCTAAAATTAACTGTATTTTCAGTAAAGTGTTGTTTTTTCAGCACTTTTAAATCTACTGAAAAAAATGCAGAAAAAGATATTGTTCCTCTTAAGACAAATGAAGTGTTAATATCAAATTGTGAACTATGGTGAATCTTTGTGATGCATCTGTGCATAGACTGCTAAAATATGTGAAATTACTCTATATTTTTTCCATGTTCTAAGTGCTTCTATGAAACTTTGTGATTGCAATTACTCAAAAAACCCAGAAGCCCTCCTACTTGCATATCATAAGGCATCTATCTTACATCTTGTCTGATGTGCTTTTTGTATTAGAAAGGGAGCAGGAAAATAGATTTGCTCAGGGCTTATGGAGTCGTCCTCGTTGCAATCTTCTATATTGCTACCCTAGTATTTTTGT
>VYZT01074871.1:0-20028 GCA_013400735.1 Pomatostomus ruficeps | reverse complement strand
CTCACAGGGAAGAATGTCTCCCTTGTACCTAATCTAAATCTACCCTTTTTCAATTTAAAGCCATTACCCCTTGTCCTATTACTACATTGCCACTTCAGCCTACACTTTGAATACCATTAACATATTTATTTCCAATGAAATGCAAGCCAGCTCTGTTAGATGCCTCTCTAAGACCTAAGAGTCTTGCTGCAGTGGATGCAGTATCTGTGTATACAAAATCTCCTCTTTGATTTCTCTGAGGTTTTTTAACCTCCTGGAATCCACTTTGGTTTTCTTCAGATCACCACAAAAACTCTTAATGACACTTCTAAGAATTTGAATGTTTTGGAATGTCTAGAAAAATCAATCAACCACTTCTTGAATTTGTCTTCCTGTGACTTTTATATCATCCCTAAATCTCTGTTTCAAATAGGGTTTTGATGATAGTTGTATTTTGTCTCTACTTACCTATTTTAGGATGTTGGTGGTGGCATTTGGGGGGCTTTTAGAGTAAAAGTATGTGTGCAGTTTCAGAAATAATATTTATAATGCATGAAAGATCCTTTCTTTTATGCTTCTTTTCAAATGTCAGGTTCTGTGTAAAGTACAGTTTAATTGAATATATTTTTGTGAAGTTGCATTCCCACTGACCCAAAGGTTTGTGACTGCTGCAAAACTGGAGCTGGATAAGCTACGGCCTCACACCTTGCAGTGGAAGTTAATAGCCGCAAAAGTGGGTGTGAAATAGTGTTTGAATAACGTCTTGCACCCATTTTACCCTGGTACAAATGACAGTGAAATAAGGCTGAGAGCAGCAGAGAACCAGGCTGTGATTAAAATGTTCAGTAGTTTTACTGTTGTGAATGACCTTTCCCAACTCCTGTTGTTCCATTTCACTGCTTCAAGGCATCTTTTCTATCCATCTTGTTGTGCTTTGTGCAGCTTCTCCTAAACTTTTGACCAGCTGCCAAATGTTTTTTATCCATTCCAAGACATGAAAATATTTCACCCTTCCATTGAGATTCTTGCAGTATGGAGCCTAGTTTAACTTTCAAAGTCTCTAAAAGGAGGAGAGAAAGTTTAACTGGGAGGTTTTCTAGATTCAAAATGCATTCTCTGGCTCTCTTTATATGTGAGCTTTGACCACTATGTAACACAGTGCGATTCCTCTATCACCTTTATTCTGTATTTGTTTGCATTTTCAGAAGATTCAGTTCCAGAGGCTTTAATTTTGGGAGTTACCCAAGCAATCACGACTATCTCTCTTCCTCCAAATCATGTAAGCTGCACTTTCCAGCCCAAAGCACAGGTATTATGTGCTCTAAATACATATGAAAGAAATCATTCTTATTTGTTTAAAACAAACAAGAGCCCCAAAGCTCCACTCTTCACTACAAATGCCAGGAGGGTTCTTTGAGATCCTGCCATGGTTTTGCCCTCACTGAGGTCAGTGGCACAACAGGACAGTACCCATGGGATCCTCCAGAAGAGCTGTGGGTGTGCTTTAGAACTCTCTGGTGCAGGCTGGTATCCAGAGCTGACCACTAATTCACTTTGTATAAAAATGCCAATGTCTGTGCAGAGCTGAAATTCACCAATGGTGTTTTTAAGAACTCATTTCTCCATTTTGTCCCCCGTGCCTGGGAACTGTAGCTATGGCATTTGTGTTCTGTAGACAATTCTATTACTTTTATTCACTTCCTTTCCTTGAATTACCTTGCTATCTTTTTAAAGGCTGGCAAAAGCTGTTCAAATCCATAATTACATGCATTTGGATTTTCATAATTCAAGAAATGTAACCCCCCACCCTTCACAATGGGGGCTCTTCTGTCTTTCTCCCTTTGCATTTCTTCTAGACAGTTACAAAATTATTCTAGAAGTGATGAAGAATTTGGCAGGTTTGATTCTTGCTACTATTTTATTTGTTTTCTAAATCTTTCACATTTATATATGTGTATGTATCAGTTTCCCTTCAGGAGATTTAATTTGCATATGTTCAAAGCCTTGTGAGTCTGGAATCTAGATAAAGTTGCTAAGATAAAGCTGAAATTTAATAATATTGTCAATCTTCCTTGTAAGCTCAGGACTTCTCCTGACAGTATTTTTAGTTGGATTTCATTCTTCTCTTCTAGGTTTATTTTTGATACACTTAATTCATTTCTCTTAGATTACTAACAGTATGCCAGGAAGACTGTGACTTAAATATTCCTTCAAAAATGTGAAGATGGTAAAAATCCGTGTTCATTGGTTTAATGTATTGATGGATAGCTAATACACTGTTCTTCAAAGGTACATGGGGAATATATTCAAACTGGACTGACAAAGTTGTATGTTCTCTTGGGTTTCTCTTTTTTATCCAGTTTCTTTTATTTATTTACTTTGAAAAATGTTTTGCATACTAAAATCTGGTGTAAAGCAGCATTTCTTTCTTTTTTGGACAGAAGCCAGCCATGTGATCTGGGTTTCAATGCAGACTCAATGCAGGGAACCTCAGCCTCCTTGTGTCCTGTGGGGCTGAAATCTTTGAGTTCCAAAATGTCCAGCCCTTCTTTCTGAATATGACTTCAGATAGGAATTTACCAACTTAAGTTTTAGATAAGGACATTAGTAAGATAATTATTCCTGCAACAGTAGCTTAAAAAAAAGTTTCCTAAAGTTTTCTAACAAATATAGTCTTGTTTCTTTGAAATTAATAACTTTCATGTCCATTCTACATCTTAATAGAATCTTTTCATCATATAATGAGCCATTAGTCATTTCAAAAATTGTATGCAAATCTATCCTGAAGTGTTTAAACCCTCAGGAGCCACTAAAAGGATTTTTTTTTTAACTAGACATTTTGTGCACTGTTCCTCCAAGTGAAAATATATTAAATGCGTCCAGGGTTTTTCCATCATCCAAGAGATACATTTCTCTGGCTTAAGTGCTTTTCTCACTCAGGGCATGGATCTGGGATCTTACATAACTGAAGGACATGGCAGGAGGAGCCAGCAAGTCTGGAATAGGCTTTTCTGAGGTATTAGAAATATCCTGTGAGCTCCATGGGATTCTCTCTATTCATCTCCCAAATTAAACATTCTTTTGGCCATTTCTGAACTTAATAGAAAAATTTCCTATGGACATACTCACCAATGCTTCATTGGTGCTTGGATTAGAGGTTGCTTGTTGTGTTTATGGAGAGGTCTGCTCAAGAGCTTAGTAATGGCAAATGTGGAAGTTGATGAGCCTGATTGAAGTCAACAGCGAGCAGGTGGTTCCAGCTGGAGTGAAACACCAGGTGAATGTAGGGTCTGGGGTGTCTCAGCCACTGCAGCAGCGCTTGGTATCAGCGTGTCAGTCACTGCTTCCCTGTACAACTTCATTTTCTAAAGAAAAAAGAAGTTTCATGGACTTACAGAATTTCAGGCCTGATGGTAAGTGCAAATAAGAAGGAAAATTTCTAAATCTTTGGGTGCACCTAATGACCAATTGATGTGGCACCAAAGCCTGCCTTCCTGCCTGTTGTTATCTGTGGATAGAAAGCTGCTCATAAAAAGAGAGGTTAGGGTGTAACCCTTTGAAAATTTGTCTCTGATATCTTTAGTTAATATCTTTAACCTCAAATTGGCAACTACACTTTTTGTTATTTAATTTTTTATGACTTTTCTTTGTTTAAATCCTTATTATGTTTAGGAGGATAATATCCAGTAGATTGGGTAAAACTCAGGCAACTTGACAGTAATTAAAATGCAGATTTAGTTCTTCTGGAGTGTAATAGCTTTGAAGCATACCAAGGTCTGCTGAGGGAATCTGTTTTGTTTGTGTATCCTAATAGAACATAATGAGTGCTTTCAAGCCATTATAGTCCATCATGCTAGTGACTCCATATGCTGGATATCCTTGTCAATGATATCTCCTCTGAGAAAATGTACCCTAGTGATGTGGTAGCATGTGTGTGTATATATATATTTTGCTTTTAAATCCAAAAGTCACCTCACTTTTTAGATAGCAGTCATCTCTTCTATGGTACTTTGAACTTGGTTTGGCTGTTGGTTTAATTTTCACTAAAAATTCCAGCTTTGTGGAAACAAAGCTTGTCAGTTATTTGAGAAATAAGTGAAAGTCAGCTAGAGCATAGGTAGGTAAAGGTGAGGTACAAGGTTCTCATAGGTCTCAGTCTTACATGAGCAACATCTTCTCTATGGCCACACAATGAGGAAGCTGCCCCCGCCCCAGGAGCTGCTTTATGCTGCTCTGTTGAAGACCCTCTCTGATGTGAATGGCAGCTCCAGGCTGCCCATGGGCAGCTGCAATACTGAGCATAAACCAGCAGTTACAGGCTTACACAGAATACAGGAAGGGAATTGCACCTGCCTGGCTGTGAGGTCATGCCCAGCTCCGTATCAACACAAGCTCGTGATGCCACAGTCCTTGATGAAGGAAGAACTGACAGAGTGACTTTTCCTAGACACTGATTATCAGAAATAATCCAGCTAAAGAGCGCGTATGAGACACTGAGGCCATGCCTGGACCGCAGGGCAGGAAAGTTCTGCTCTGTGTCCCCATCTGTCAGGACTGGGAGACAAGGTAAATGCTCCCCCTTTCTGCCCCACATGCGTGTTACATTCCCATTGGAAATTCTGAGTGGGGAAAGTAGGGTTTATCCCATCTAGGTGTGGAGTCAGGACATCATCCAAGCCTTGGGTCACATCCCAGGCCCCCGTGGTGTGACACTAAATGTCTGAAAAGCACTGAGCAGATCTTCTGGTGAAGGAAGTAGGTGGCAGAGTGGAGTGTTCCTGGCCTGGGAATCCCCCTACCGAATTCAGTTCTGAGTTGCAATGCCTTGGAAACAGTCTGGGGTTATGATTGAAATGCTGACAGACCCTTTAACTTCAGCTGTGGGACTGCTGTAATGCACAGACCCTGTAAATTAGAGATATAAAGTATGTGTAAGTAGAACCAATATGTGTCTAGATATTCTATTGCTTTTAAAGCCCTTTCTGTCCTGTTAATTTTGCTTTACAGTGTGACAGTGATGAATTGATGTCTACCATTTCCAACTGCCAGGTAGACTGTGTACACATTTATTAAGATTAATTAAAAAGTAACAAATTGTAAAGTAATAACATTAACAACTACTGGAAAAAGTGTAGACGTTTTGACAGTCTTTTTGAATTTCATTAAAAGATGGTAGTGACAAAAACCCAAGAGACTATTTCTACTTTACTAAAGAAATAGGTCACAGATTCAATTACAGTCACTGAAGCATGGACTCAATCTATCATGGCAAATTAAGTACATTTTAGCAACCTACTTTCCTTTAAAAATTTTATAGACACTTTCACTGGAAGAAGAAAGACTATAGAAAAAGAAATTGCAAACTGAAGGCTTTTTTTTCTTCTATTGCTACTGAGTGCTTGGCTTATTTACCATAAGTGTAAGACACAGAAAAAATCATTATGGAACGTCAAGATATGTAATCATCATTTCTCTTCTCATTTTTCGTCTTTAATTAATGATATATCATTTGTTCTTTGACTAGGAAGCATGCTCAGATTGAATCCACAGTGCACCAGTTAGAGGCTTTGTTCTCTCATTGAAATCGAAGGACCCATTTAGTTAGAAAAATTCACTGCACAACCTTTATGCAATTTTGGCACAGATCTGTAGTGTTGGGCTGAAAATGTGTTGTAGTCCCAGTTCCAAATAAATAAATAAATGAAGACACATACAGCCTGTGGATATGGTTTAGCTGAGTGCAAATATTGGAATGATGAAGCACTCTTTTGCCCACAGCAGAATTGATTTCATGTTGACAACTGGAATTTATAAAGATCCTCTTTCAACAGAGTAGCAGTGGCCATATTTGCTGCATTACGACAGCTGCAACAAACCAGCAGCAAACCTAAGAACTGATAAGAGAGATGCAATCTACTTCCTCTTTAAACACAACCCCAGATTTACTGTGGCACCCCTAGGAGGTTTGTGCACTTTCATATATTAGGGTATTCAGTGGGCCTTTAGACTGTAGAAGTGTATTAGGGTTTCTAATTTATTTAATTCTTAAAAGCTCTATAACATTCGATCATGCAAATAAATCTGTCTGTCATAGAAATGAAACCAAGTGATGCTGATTGAAAGTAACCCACTTTCCAAGGCAATTCTGATTAAATGTGTGATCTTCTCAAAGTACATTGGGGATAAGATGCCTTCCATTTCCAGATACGTCTCTCTCCAACAATGCTTTTTACTTACTGCTCAACAGTTTTTGCTGGTTAAATATTCAGGGCCAGATTCACCATCGTGCTCTCTCACTGTAACACCAGAAAAGCAAACAGCCAGAGAGGATAAAACAGAGACAGACCTGTGAATCAAGCTTTGGTTAAACTGAGTTGCACCAAAATAGAGACCACGTAAGTGTCTCATATCCCTTAACAGCTACAGTCTGACCACATTCATAAGCTGAGGAAGCATACTCCCAATGACAACCATAACTGCATCAGCACAAGCTGTGGAAGGCTGAAAAACACCCACTGCTCCATTAGTCATCAAATTCTGCTGTATTGCAGTACCTCAGCAATCATGGGAATATCAGATGACAAAAAGCAGACCTTCTTTACTCTGTCAACCTTAATATACTTATTTTCTTGTCAAAATTATGTTTCCCTTTCAAACGATTCCACTTGATTTCTATATTTAGAATACAATATTTAAGTAACTCCCGTCCTGGGTTTTCAAGTATGCTTGCTACAATCCATTATTCAGAGAGAAGTGATTGTGGTGCCAGCTAATGCAATGAAAAATGCTTTGCAGAAGATCCAAACCTGCACAAAATCCTTCTTTTGGTAATGTTCTAAACTTGCTATTCAACCCTATTTTTCATGAAGTTTCTTAATTTATTTTTTATGTAATGAGCATAATATTTGATTTTTAGCAGTATTACAAGAAAATCCTATTGGGCATGATTAATGATGTTTATTAAAATTGAACACATAAATCTTTGAAAACAGAGCAAAATAATAAAATGGCAAAATGTTAGGAAATGTGAAAAGCAAGTTAGATATGACAACTGTGCCTCAGGAAGAGTCTGGAAGGAAGGAATACTGTTCAGAAAAAGGTTGGAAAAGAAGTGTTGACTTAATTTGGGTGCAGTGTGCCTGTCCCCTTTGAGCTGGAGAATGGGAGTGGACTTGCGTCTCTGATAGTGACAAGGACATGATGGGACACATTCGGGACTGCAGCTTAGCCACTGTACAAGTGAGGAGTAGAAAACAGGAGCAGAAAGACCACATGAGAAAATTACTTCATTTACATACCAGAGAGCTGTGCATGAATGAATACTAAAATAGTAGTTTCAAAAATCTTGCGCCCAGAGAGTTATTTATGTGTTAAACCTATTCAGAAAGGGACCAAAATGTTTAACATTTTTCTAAAAAATATTTTTTAGTACAAAAGGGAAAGTTTTAAAGGTCTTTATTGGCTTTGCATGCATCTGTCTTTCTGTTGAAATGACTGAACAGGAACCACAGAATCACAGAACGTTGTGGGTTGAAAGGGACACAGAAGGATCATCCAGTCCAACTCTCACATGACTAACCCATATGGGGATTGAGAATTAAGTGTGATTTAAAATATATCACAAATAAATAAATGCTTATAAAGGTATTTTAGTGTAATCACTGGTGCTTATTAATTAAATAGATATTTCTTATCAAGCTGTAGAATTTCCTCTAGCTTTAATACACCGTGGGCATTTCTATGGCAGTGTGTTAGCAACTGTAAATTGCAAGAAGACATGAGCAGGACTGTTTCTGCTCTCTGCTACACCAGCATATTGAGGGAAGATGTGATTCTAGTAAAGCTCAAAACCATTTTATGAGTTTCAGGTGGCTGACAGATAACCAGGCGTGGTGTTCCAGGCAGGCAGTTTCTGACACATTCCTGCTGGGTGTGCAGGACACAATGGAGGGCAGCAGAGCTGGCTGAGCACTGCTGTCTTCTTCACTCTTGCTGCGGCTCCGGGGGTGTTTCTGTGTCATGAAGATGATTGGAAAGCTTTCCTTTCTCATTAGTGTGTGTAGGGATGTTAATATGAGTAAGATGGCAGCAGGATTGTGTGAGTGTCACTGCTCTTGAGGGGTGGTTTTGAGTGTGTTACTTTGTGCTTGGAAGCCTAAACCCAGCTATGTTTAAAGATGATGTCAAGTGGGGGAATCAACTGAAGATAAAGTATAATATTTACCCCTTGTGTCATTGTCTGTCCATTGCTATCAGAATTTGCAGCTGATGTCATGGCTGAAATCTGCTCTTGTGTGTAGAGTGACCATAACAGGATGAAGCCTTTGCTGTTTCATGTCCCTGCAGAACTGATATTTGCTTTTGCACCCTGTACAAGAGGTGATGAGATCCTCTGCAGTGAATAAATTTGGGAAGGAGTCTCTCTGAGCAGAGCTACTCATGTCCTGGAATGCATACTGGCTTTTAATTATCAGAATTTTTTACCTTTGCTTTCTGAAGACCTAAGTGACTACACCTGCCTGCCTGGTAAAAGCATTTCTCTCTTTGTGCAGTTCTGCAGGTGTTATCAGAGCACTTCAGCTTAAACTTGGAACTGACGGGAGGGTGTTGATATTGGGATGGAGCACACTGAGTTCTGACTTCAGAATTAGAGCTGATTTGAGGATTTTTCCATCACATTGTTGCTGGGAGGCTCGGGTTTTCAAGATCTGGCTCTTTTAACAACCAAACTGGAAAAATAGAAAGGAATCAGCTTTATCAAGGGTGCCAGTAAAAGTCACTCTAATGTTGTAGTCTATCTACTTTTATTATTGTTAAAGAGTAACTAGGACTGGGATATAAGAGATTGTGATTCTTTTGTTTTAAGTGGAGAAAAGTGAATAGATTTATTCACAGATTATGCAGAACACCTCTAAAAATAGTCTTTCTTCTAAACTGTCTTCTCTTGCTGTTTTGCATCTCATTTAAATAAGCACCTTTCACTGGAATGTAGAAACATCCAAATGTACTGCTTTAAGTTTTCCTGTCCTTATATGTTAAGCTTCGTTAGTTTTAACGCGTAATTGTAAAGAATATGTAAGGTTTGGAAAAACAGCTCGACAAAACCATGGCTCCAGTCTTGACTGATGACAAACGAGACATGCACATTTGTAATCATAGTTAATAGCCTTGAGACTATTTACCTTCTTGTACCGTGCCTGAATCATAAGAACTGAGAGAGGTCTGTCATTGTCACCATGCACCAGTTGACATTCAAACTTATTTTATACAAAAGCCCTTTACTGCCACCTCTGAGGAATTAATGAAAGTAGTAGAAAAGAGAGGGAAAAGCTACAACCCTTAGAAAACTACCAGTAAGAGCTGGAAGCCATGACAGCAAAAATGGTTTTATAGTGTCTAATATATCAGAAGACTCTATGGGTGCAGGTTTTTACTCTTAACACCTCCAGCTGGGTTGCAGTTTCATATTGGTGCACTAGGTTAAATTGCTAACATCTAAAATACCATCTGGCAAGAGGTTCTGAAGTTGAAAGTTGCATCATGAGTACGTTGTTGTTTCTACATTCCCAGCTGGAACAACTGAAGGAGAGGAACAGCCCAAAGTCACCTGTATGTCACAGTGATTGGTGCACTGAGAGGCCTGACTGAGATGTACATAACACACAAATGCTTTTAATGATTGGGGAAAAACCACTTTGTTTGTTTTAAACCACTCTTGGAAAGGTACACAGAGTAATGGGCAAGAAGGGAAACCTTCTTAAAGAGTCAAGGTTCACTTTAACTCCAGCCTGGCTGTAGGGAAAGGATTTTTCTCTGAATTGCTCCTCATCTGGAGGTCCCAGAGTGCTGGAGGGAATGGCCATCATTTGATGTGATTTCGTGGCTGTTGCACCAGCGATTTTAGGGCAGGCTGCCCAAAGCATCCTGCCTTAGGCTTAGGGTGAAAGAGGAGCTCCTGAAAGAGGGATACTGGGCCTGCTCCATATTGCAGCCCTGCTTCTGAACTGTTATCTATCTAGCATTGGGAACATTTTTGCAGGAATTGGAACAGTGCCCTTCCCTAAAAGTCACAAGAATTTTCTTCATGCTTGTTTCCTGCTCTGTGTATTATTCAGAATTTTAGCAGTGGGTGAGCAAATTCTGGTTAGTGAATTTTAGCAATGATTGCTTCTCCACACGAAACCCTGGTGCACTGAGAGATGCAAGTATGTGGCTCAGCCCAGGGAATTGGAAGATTCCTAAACCCTGGTAACAAGTGCATAGCCAGTGCTGCTACTAGGATTGGGAATAAATACCTTTCACTCTAATTGAGTGAACCAGAGACTCTTCCAAATCTGATTCTTTTCAATTCCTGATTTGTTTTTAATGCTAGGCTTGGGAAATGTATTCCAAAGAGAAAACAAGGTTTAATGGATTACAAACAAATTTTTGTTTGTTTTTTTTTTTTTTTAATGAGTCAATATTGTAAGTAAATAACACATACATATTCTTAATCAATGAGCCCATAAATAAGGTTTTCATGTCACACTGGAATAATTGACTCATTACTCGCTCCTGGAAGTCTGAGAATGAATTAGGTTCCAATAACATCAGTTTGCTGCCTCAGCTAAGTTAGCACTCTGAGCCATAAATAACTACATGGTTTAGCATAAATTTATTTATTTTACAATTTATAAAGTGCACTCATCACTAGGATTCTTGGCATGTATACAAAGATAACAACGAAATAAGAACATATTGACTAGTTTCAACTGAGTGGACTCCTTCAACATGTCCTCAATAAAGGTATATAAATCATCACCAACATCTCCAAGCAAAGGCATCAATAAACATATAAGCCTTGGACATTGCCCTGAAAGTCAATGAACTAGGGAGTCTATCAGAACACCAGGGACCATTTTCCAGAGTTGAAAATTCTCTAGCAAAAGCTGTCTGAGTCAGGCTCAGAACTGAAGCCCATCAGGTGATGATGTAAATCAGCCATTAGTGTTTTTCTGGTGTGCTCAGTGCCTGGTGGTGCTCCTGCAGACGGGCTCGCTGCTGCACAAGCCACCCGAGGCGGCAGAGCTGCGCAGCCCAACCCACGGCGCGCCCGCGAACAGAGGAAAGGCTTGGCAGTCGTTCTGTGGGGGAGCATGCACTCCACATTGCCTGGTGCTCTGAACTTGAGGCAAGTTCTAGAAGAAATAAAGACAGCATCTTGTCTGGGGTTTGGCTGGAAGAGTGGAGGGAAGAGCTGGTGGAGTCTACCTCCAAAAGACTGAGGAAACTTTCTTGCTTGAGTGTGTGTGTGGTTTCTTCCTGAGTGCAGATAAAGCTGAGCCAAATTCTGGGTGATTTGCAGTAGCTGAAGTTTGGAAGTGTCTTGAGAGTTTATGTAACAATTTCTCACTCAGCTTTCTTCTGAAAGGAAAACTTGGAGCTGATTTTTCAGTGAAAGGGTTTCTAATGTTGGGAAGGAGGTTCTTGGCAGGTGATGACTTCACTTACCCAAGATCCCAGGCAGAGCTCAGAACAGCGCAATGAAGAGGTGCTGACAGCTGGCAAGTGGTTACAGCTCCTTCTCCCATGACCTGAGCCTGGACACCACCAAACTGTACAGGGCATTGGTGTCACCACCTCCTCACCAATTCCTTCCTCAGATGATCTGGGATGTGGTTCCTTTGTGCCTTACACCCCCATCCATCCCACTGTGCTGTTCGGAAGCTCTAGGACCAGTCTCGAGGGGAGTAGTGAGTGCAGGTGTCCCTGCAGAGCACAGGCCTGGTGGCCCAGCAGGGACCGAGCTGAGCTGCAGCTCCATCCACTCTGCACCCCTCCCCTGCTCCACCCTTATCACAGATAAACAGGGGTATCCCCAAGTGCCCCAGACGAGCCTGTGATGTCAGAGATTATTGTGAAATTATTAGACAGAATTATTATCCACAAATGTAGGACATGTTTGCAGAAGATCATTTTTCTGTCACTTTGCAATAACATTCATGGTGCTTTTATTTACTAATCGAAGCTGAGGATAATACTGAGGCATGGCCAGACTGTGGATCATCAGCATAAAAACCCCCTAGGCCAGTGCCATCCAGCCTTGGCACTAGCCCATCCCTGGCCTCCAGCTGCACTCTCCAAGCCTTAGGCATTCTCTGAGGAGCAAGAGCTGAATGAAGTTTGGGTTGAGAGACTGTTACGTTTGCATCTTAGACTACCTGCTGCCAAGGAAGTGGCTAATCCATCTTAATTACAATTACTTTTATTCACAAAGCATGTGGAAAATTCACAGCAGCATAAAAATAGTCCATGAGACAGGGAAAAGATGCAGTCTAAATTTGCCAACCTGTTCACCTGTTAGGATTTCACAGATGCTCCTAAAGGGAAGGGAAAATGCGTAATTTGTGACATAACCCAGGAATTTAAAACTCTCCAGAGACCAATTATAGCGATTTGGGCACTTAGACTGCTAGCAGCTTTCCAAGCTCCACCTGAGATGCTCCTCCTTTCAAAAGTCCTTGTGTACATCTTTAATTATTTTCCATAGAATAATTGACACAGTTTCTGTGCCTCATTCATGCAATCAATGGCTTCCTCTAATGATAACCAAAGACTATAACTGTATTATGCTTGAGAAATATCTGTAGCACCCTGAAATTACCTTTTCCCTGTTAAATCTACTGATTTGATAACTTATCAGAGCCCTTTCATAATACCGTTCACATGCAACATCTACAAAAATAGCCCCTGGGTTTCTGCTGAGGTCAGTTCTATTTGTGGTCTGTTTGATGGTGCTTTTTGTAACTCGGTATGTAAAGGTCTTGCTTGGTGTCCAAACTATGGCAACCAAAATATGGCCAGTGGATAACAGGTGATTATACAACTCACTTTTCTACAGACAGACTGCTGTAAAATACAGACATAAGTATTCCTTAGGTAACAACTCGCAACACAGATGACATATCTGAGTACGCAAACTGTGTTCACCTCCAAAAAAATCATTTATCATTAAGTAGGAGTTCTGACAGCTTAAAGTAGGTAGACACTTAATATAGAAGACAAGTCCTAAAAATCTTAGCTGTCTCCACAGCTTGGTTTCATCAAATATAAGAGGAAATGTACTTCTTTTTTGGCTTTCTTCTGCATTTGAAGAGATAAGGTTAATAAATGGTTACTTTCATTTCTACCAAAAATTGTCAAGATAGGTCTACTTGCTTGCTCCCAGGATGATGTTTGTGTGTACAGGAGAGAAACATAATTAGGCTTTGAGTTCTGTACAACATAATCCGTGGCAAGTATGAATGACATGAAAGGCAGCAGAAATTGCCTGGGAGGAGGCTGTTTTTGTTTGTTTTGAAAAAAAGAGGTTGAAAAGATTCTTTCTGCAGCTGATGCAATCTGGCTGTGTTTGCTCTGAGCTAGAGACACTTGTGCATCACAGCAAAGGCAATGGAAGGGCTGGGAAGAGGAGTAAAGGGGTAAATTGCACTTGCTGCAATACCTGCTTTTGATCTCAGCTTTAATTGGATGTGATTTAGAAAACTGCTGGCATCACATGGCATATTAACAGCCTTGTTCTCTATGCTGCCTCTCCCTGAAGGAGCTGTTACATTTCTGTTTAAGACTTCTCTTGCCCCTTCCTGTTTCAGTGAAAAAGCATTGAAGGGTGGGAGAAAAACCCCAAACATTAAAGACACCTCATTTTCCTTCCCAAGTGACATGGAGATGTTTATCACATGGTTGTGTGATGCCCAGCTCACACAGTACTCATCCACACGCCCCTGAATTTTTACAGCATGTTATATAATGAGGTCTGTGGTTCCTTCCCTTATTTTCCTTGTTTTACCAAACACTGGGCAGCAAAGGACTTGGTTCTTTTTTCTTGTTGAGTCACTAGTTAGTCACCCTTGGGCTAGAATGATTTAAATACAATACCGTCTTTTGCAGATATTAAAGCTGGCTGTTGCTCTTGACTGAATTGCGTAATGCATCAATGGAAAATACAGGCTGTGGTCAGTACTTCCTCACTGTTGGTAACTTTGGGGATAATACCTCTTATGGTAGGAAGTTCAGAGAAAGTTCTGGTATATAGGTTTATGGTTTTGAATCCTATCTAATCACTACAGAAATAAATCTAGTTACTAAATCAACGAGTGTTTCTGGCAGCTCAAATCTTATTACTCCATCTTGTGGAACAAGCTGAAAACGACACAAATGATGTTATTCCAACATTTGGTATCCTGTGTACAGTTACCTAATAATCAAAATACAAAGACTTCACAGATTTTCTGTAGACAACATTGGTTAATGTCTATATTATTTCTGAAAACTCGATTCAAAAAACATTTCTACATTTGTATAACATGAACAATAATATCTGTCTGTATTTAATTTCATACTTGAATTGACTTTTTAATGGATACTAACAGGGAGATGTGGGGTTTTCCTCCCCTCACTTGAGAAAATACTGTGAAAGTTCAAATGACAGAAGTTTGGGCTCTTATATAAAACACAAGTCATTAAATATTGCTCTGAAGCTCTAAAATTAAAACATATTATGTGGCTGGTGACATACTGTTTCCATTTTCTTTTTGTTGGGGTTTTGTGGCTTCAATAGACATGGTCTGAGATATTATCTGTTCAATGGGCAGGCATGGTTTTGTTTAACTTATCTTTCTGTAGTTCCCCTGAAAAATTTTGTTCCCAACAGAGACCTCTGCTGAAAGCAGGAGAGCAGCACTGCAGGGCTGGAGCAGGGCTGCGGAGGTAAGCCCACCGAGGGCTGTCAGTCAGTGAGATCACACACGGGTATCAGAGTAAAGCCACTGCTTACTCTTCCCTTCAAGAAAATAGAGGGAAATATTCATAATGGAGTTAAAAGCTTACTCTTTTTTAGTGTTTTAAAGGAAGTGGGATATGATTGATTTATATCATGCCAGAGCCCTGATGCCTCTGCTGTAATTGATGTGCAAGTGGCTCCAGAGGGGGCAGTTCTCTTTTAAAGACAGAATTATGTAATATATTATGTGACATAGTGCAGTTAAAAGATTCAAAAATCTTTTGGTTTAGTCGTGCAGTTTTCATCGGGGAAAGAACAAGACAGCTCCCCAAACAAGTGAAACATAAGCACAACACTGACATCTGGTGTTTAAATCGGATTTAATCCTGGGCGAGGTGAGGTTAACAAGCGCTCTTTGGGGCTGTCAGGTGTTTCTGCAGGGGCCGGGACACAGCGGCACCTGCAGAGGCTCATTAACGCCTAAGCTGGTGGCGGCAGCCTGGTGTCCTCAAGGGCCTGTACCTTTACTTGCTCAGAAGACGCTTCTGGTGTTTGGAAAATTTGGCCTGCAAAACCCATGCTTCCTAATAAAGGGAATGAAAAGCTTGTGCTGAGATCTGGAGGTCCTCAGACTAATTCTCATGGATATTTGGGGTAATGAGGCAAGGAATGGTTATTTCCAAAAGCCAGGCTCTCAACCAAGTAGGTTTAAAATCTACTTAAAGTTATTTTTTCAATAAAAGATACAGCTGAGCAGTTTTTTCTATATGCCAATCTGTCATTTTTGCAGTAATGTTTATTTAAGAATTTCTAATATCTTCTGTATTAAAGTGACAGACTGACATATGCAATGCCAGTTCCTGTGTGACCCTTGCACCTTAGATAATATCTACTGTGTATTTACTGTGTATTTAGAAAGTGACAGGTGGGCATGATCAGTAATCCCTTTGTATGGAGTGCGGTCTTAACATTCATTTTAGGCAAGCTAAAACCTCTTCTCTTTTTTGCAACTATGTCTGATTCTTGGCTGGTTTTTGATTTTATTTTTCCTGCAACCCCTGAAAGAGAAAGTAAAACAGAGTGGAAAATACAGCAGATACAGTAGGTACAGACTTGCTCAGCTTTGGAAAGAATAGTCACTGCTGTATTTTAACATATGCAATGAGTTCTCAGGTACAGGTGAACTTTTCATCCTTAACCGTGTCATTTCTAAGGTCCCAAGACAAGGAGCAGATGCAATTTCCCTGTGACTTGGCTTCCAGGGCTGGTGTGGCTCAGAAAAAGTTTTTGAAAAGAGGTGTTGCTCTAAGCCTGGGCTGAGGTTCAGTAGAGATTTATTTGCTCTGTGATGGCAACAGATGAGGAAATACCTGAAAAACTGCTGTTCATTTGTTGCTTTTTCCAAAACTTTATTCTACGATCCAGGCTCACCCCCTGAAAGGAAGTGCAGAGCCACTCTCGCCCTCCCTGCCCTGTGCTTTCTGTAACTGGCACTGAATCATGGGACAAACCTCTAGAGAAGAGAGGCTCCTGCGTGTGGGTTTAGTAACATCACTAAACATCTGCCAGGGAGTGAATGGACAAGATGCTGGAGGTGTGCCCTGGTGAGCAGCATGCCTTTAGCAAATGTACTTGGGTAGTGATCATTTTGCTCTCTAGAATGGCCCATGCAGAGAAATGTCCAGAGTGAGAGAATCGTTCAGCTCATGTGACTGAGAAAACCTAGGGGTCATTAGCCTATCCCAAGCCTTTAAAAACAGAGATTTTAATTGGATTGTTCAGTCTTATTGTCTCTGCAGCCACAACCTTTTTTCTAATAACGAAGCCCCTGTGGCTCACCATGTCCCCTCCCTGCCATGGGTGACTTGGTTGCACTCTACTTAAAAAAGCTAGAAAACAAGAGAAGCAATAACATTAAAGAAAGCAAAGCCTCCATGAAAGAGCATTTGAAAATCTTCCTGACACACCTTGGAAGCTCATAATGAAATAATTATTGTTCTATTTCTGAAAATTACTAATGAATATAAAAGTCTGGTAAAAAAAGGAAGCCATACATTCCGTGAAGGGACTGATGAGGCAGCTGTGGGTGTGGCTCGTATACCCCAGCCAATTTTCTGAATCTTCACTCCTTTGGTGTTGAGTCAGAAATCTCTTTCTTCTACTACATTTAAAATAGCCACTAATGATATTAAGGTTTTAGCTTAACTGCTGTTAGTAGAGTTGATTTCATTGTTTTCCCTGATTCCCTGAGCATTTGCTCTGGGTTTTGTTGGTTTTCACTTTTGCAACGGAAGCTCACCTAGAAACAAATGACATCACTAATTTCAAACTGCATTTCTGAGAGCAAACCCGGGTGGGAGTGGTGGTTTGTACATGGAGAATGGGGGGTATCATTGTGCTCCTGTCTCAAACAAGATTTCATATCCAATGTATTCCATAGCACTCCCAACCCTTGCAAAATAAGGCTTTTCAAAGTTCCTTGGTGCAAAGTTCCTCTGTGTGGAAAAAAGTTCCAGTTTCTGATCTTGCAGAAACTGGGAGGGGGCAGGGGTTGTATTTAAGCATCTGAATTCTCCTGGTGGAGCAGGATGCTTTTATCACTACATATGCAAATAGTATAGAAGAAAGGAAAGGGATCATTGTTTATTTGCTTTTGGTTTTTATCTCCCAGTATCTTCTCCTTTGATTGCAATAAAATATTCTGAGATGTGAGTTGAAAACATTGTGATACATAATTTTAAACACTCAAGAAAAATATTTTTCATCAATTTTTACACTAGGAACATAAAGTGCCATTTGAAGTAATGGATCACAATCTCAGTGTTATAGAGATGCATTAAAAAAAGCATCACTCTCTCATCAGTGTGACAAGAAAAGGTAATAACAATAGGATTTGGTTTCTGTATAATTCAAAGGCAACAAGTACTGTCTCTTTTTTCCCATCTGTGTACTCTAGAGTTGAAAATTAGATGTTCAGGGACCAAAAATGTTGTCAAAGGTAATGAGAGCTCTGCAGGCAAGCACAGAGTTTGTGTTAAAGGATGAGTCACTGATCTGCATAGGAATGGCAGAAGGAGGGGGCTGAGGTACTGACTACTCCTTTCTGAAAAGCAGCTTCCAGACTACTTTCAACGTCTGAGAAAAGATATTTTTTGAATGCACACAAGGAAGGTCCCAAATTTTCCAGGTTCTTTTCTCTAGGATAGATGACAGAGCAGATTTAATTTCCTCCCCCCTGCCCTGCTTCTAGGGAAGAATTGAAAAAGGAATGTAAAAACACATCAACACAAGAGGGACACATGGAAGAACTTTTGAGCTTAGGGAAAATTAATATTTGTTCAATATTTTAAGCAAATCAATTTTCTCAGCATTTGCTTCCAATAAATATTCGAGAAAATTAATTTATTGTCTGAAAGTTTTGGGTAAACAGTGAGCCTTAAGCAACTACTAAAACATGTCAATGGAAAGGTAAAATTCAAATTTACAATATTACTTATGCTAGAAATATAACTCTAGGATTTATGTTCACCCAGCTGGGAAAACAGTATGCTTAATCTAAACAGCTCAGATATTGAGCATTCATAATTCACGGGCCGAAATAAAATAAAAAGTGCCTCTTTCACAAATGTTGCTCACCAGATCCATTGCATCTTGCAATATGGCAGGGGAGCAGAGGGATCATGGGGCACTAAGATGCATATGACAGCTTTGTGTATATATATATTTATACTTTAGATGCAGAAATACAGAATACACCTATGCATATTGCAATGCATCTACATTGCATATGGTTATATTCAACTGTAAAAGACCTGTAATATCTCATAATATTGGTAATAACTGGAAGACTTACGTTCATGTTGTCCAACTATATTTAAGGGATTTTTTTATATTTATTTTTTTGAGCCTGGGGATTGAAAAGGGCTAACGAAGCAGCTGAATTGAGTCCTCTGCTGTAGACAGAGTGTGATGTGTGCAATCTCCCTTGATGCCATCCCTGCTCCTCTCTTTAAGGTGAAAGGCCTGCTTCACATTCAAACACTTCCCAGCTTACTATTTATACGCCTTTCTCTTATTTTTCACCCTAGCAGTACTCAGAGCAGCAGTTCATTCATTTTAATTTAATCCTGTTGTGTTCCTTGTATCCCTCTGTTTGTCACTTATTCGAGCTATATTTTGTGCTGCTCGTGCTCTGGCAACTCTTAGAGCCCTCCTGCCGAGCCCGAGCTGGTGCGCAGCTCGCAGTACAGCCCTGCACACTGGTTTAAATCACTTCCACAGCTCTTCCAGCCACAACTGGTACCAACACTGTGCAGACCTCTGGCAGGCAGCAGCCATTGCAGGATTTTTGTTGATGCTCACAGCAAAAAAAAATGAGAGACCATGAGAAATGACAGTATCAAGGGGGCAAAAATTAGGTGGTGCCAAATTTGAAGCTGTAACCTTCTTCTGTGATGAGATGGGAAACTGTTCCATTTTTATAAGTCTTTTTCAGGATTCATATACAACTGCAGAAGCACTGTTCACAACTATTTTTTGCATTTATTAGTACTAAACTATCCTGCAACTTGCTTCTTCATTAATCTGCCTTCCCCATTGTTCTGCATTTTTAATGTGGAAATGCTAAATTCTTTTCCACAGTATGTAAATTATTTCCAGCTGCAATTGCTTTATTCTTGTCTGTTGAATTTTTTGTTTCTCTATAGTTTACCTCAGCTTAGTGACTATTACATGTTAATCTACTTCAATGTTTTAATTATTGATAGTACACAATGAAGTCTTTTTTTTGGTTGAGTACATAAGGTACCTTTGCATAAAGTAGAAGATCGATAAAAAAAGAATCTGAAGACTATTTTCAGCTTATATTTCACAAATAAAACATTGATGCTCCCTTTTAAGTTGTCCATCACTCATCCAGCAGGTTTCGCAGACAGTAACAGTTCGTTAGTAATTTCAGGAGGGGAAGATGTATGATGTTGTAAATATTTAAAATCAAATTTGAAAAAAAGGACAGAGATGAATGTGATCAGAGTAACACAATGCTGAAGGCAACATTTTCAAAGCAGCTTGGTAGGTATTGTTTTCCCTTGTAGGTGGCAGTATTGAAAAGGAAGTTAGACTGGGGCTAGAGCAAGGAACCAAAACACCCTGCCTGAAAGTCGCACAAAGTTGGGGTATGAAGAACAGGATAACCATTACCAGACCCAGATAGGGTGAATTCAACTGGGGTAGAGATTAGCACTAGTTAATTTTAGCCAAAAGTGGATTTTCTTAATTTAAAAAAGTTT